>OX596382.1:88105665-88410882 GCA_951394425.1 Tipula unca
CACGAATGATATATGTCTCACACAATTGGCCGAATATAATGGCTCTGGCTACCACATGGCAGCGTACCAAATGGCAGGCAAAACCATTAAAGAAAATTTCTACGTGGATGATGTCATGACGGCTTTAAATTGCGGGATGTCGTAATTTAACTCTTGAAAAGGGCAGGATTGTAGCTACGTAAGTTTTGTTCAAACTATCCTGAAGTTCTGGAATCTATTGAAAGGAAACTTCGTGATGTTCATCTGATTATTTATTATTATGAATATCAATGTCATAACAAGTTTTGGTTTTATTTGGCAGTCAGCCAAAAGATTATTTGCATTTCCACATCACTCTCGTTGATCAAGGGGTTTTAACAAGAGGTTGATCACGGCTTGCGATCAATATTAAACGAAGATTAAACATAAACTTAATAAATTTGGCGTAAAAGTATAAATTTATTGAAAATAATTAATCCGTTTGTAGATTTGTAATACACACATCATGCTTGTTTTTCAACGTGTCCGCCAAAATCAATTTATTACGGCACACAAACGGTGAAGTCATATTACATTCCCGATCAATCATTAGAAAATCACGAGGTGAATAGAGAGCCATACAATCTTGAATATTTGCCCAATTATTTGGTTCACCAGGTGCCCATGCAGTAAATTTAACAGGATGCCCCGTTGTTTCCCAATACCGTTGGCCTTCGCTACCCAGCTCCGTTCCACTTGTCCATATATCGTATGATACGGTGATATTAAAACGCGTGCGGTGATCTTTAAGAATTTGTACGACACGATTGAATTCCTGCTCGGTGTGAAAATCGATTAGATACATGCCTTGATATGCGCAATAACGAAATGCATTGTGCCAGTTTAGCTAAATAAATTGTATACACACAAACATGTATAGTTATAAATTTTAGTTTTCCAAATTTCATTTCAAATGCTTACCTTTAATGGATAACTGATATAGTATTGATAGCCACTATTCCAACTAAATTCACCACTTTTTGCCAAATAAAAGCTATTCAGCGTTAAAATAAAAATAACAGATGATTTTAACATTGCTGAGATGTTGTGCACAAATGAGTTCATGTTCTACACAGTAAGAGCTATTTATACTACAAAAAATATGTGCTATCATAAAAGTACGTGATAAGTGGGATTTGGATTTGCATGTTTTAGTTTGGCAAAACAGGAAATCCGAAACAAATATTTATCAAACTATTTACGAACTGTTTTTGGGTTAAGTAAAGAGTTTGTTTTTTAGCGGAACTGTAAATTGGCAACACTGTTTTCAGTGACCACCGTTTGACAGTGCTCGGTTGTTTCGAAGTTAGTTTAGTTTGACAATTCATCATGATTAGACTGACGCCGGAGCAACGTTTGCAAATTGTTCAAATTTATTTTGCAAAAACATGATCCAATTCGAGAAACCCATCGGACATTACGTGCTAATACTCATAATCGTCCATCAGAGCGGTTAATACGAAAATGAATGGATCGTGGTCGCACAGTGCGCACACAACAAGCGATTGATGATCCAAATGTACAATTCGTTATCGTGAACAAATTAAACTTGTGCCCCTCCACTTTATGGAATATTTTGCGTAAAGATCTTAGTTTAGATCCTTACAAGATTCAACTTGTACAGGAACTGAAGCAACACGATCATCGTTCGCGCCGTACATTTGGTGAATGGGCCATTTGGCGAATTTTGTTCAATGATGAATCACACTTTTGATCAAATATCAATAAACATAATTGATGATTTTGGAGCGATGATAATCCACAAGCTATTATCGAAACAAAACACCCTGTTAAAGTTAGCCGATACTTTCCAGCCGAAAAAAATCGATAATGAAGGTAAATTTTTGTTTTGCAATAGAATTGAAGTATATTTTCTCTTTCTATCATAGTACTAAAATTACCGATAAATTCCAGCCGTTATACGAATGTCGATAACGAAGATTATTAATTCTTGAATTAAAGAGATACAATTTATTTCGATACATTTGTGAAATATTTTTTATTAATACTGGTAGGAAAAGTTTCATGTGGGGATCATGGGGAATTTAGATTTTCCAAAATCATATGCAAATAATTGAAAATTTATAAAAATTCAGCCACTAAACTTGGACCAAAACAATTTTCTAGTCATAGCTATTGGAAAAACACTTCAAATCAAGCCACCTCCAGACATAACACTCTAGAGGCCGAATTATTATAAATTTTCAATTATTTACATATGATTTTGTAAAATCTAAATTCCCCATGATCCCTACATTAAGCTTTTTCTTAGAGTATTATTATAAATTGTCTTACAATTGTAGCAAATTCCAATTTATCGTATTATTTTTATTCAAAAATTAAAAATCTTCTTTATCGACATAGATCGGCTGGAAACCATCGGGTGAAAACTTTCGGCTATGTGAATTTTTTATCGGCTGTCATATTAATATATAATCTGCATTATAAATTTTTATAACTTCGGCTGTCAGAACGTTACAGTCAACGATGAGCGA
This sequence comes from Tipula unca, assembly GCA_951394425.1. Lineage (NCBI taxonomy): Eukaryota > Metazoa > Arthropoda > Insecta > Diptera > Tipulidae > Tipula > Tipula unca. The sequence continues at coordinate 88,108,179 of OX596382.1, forward strand.
TACAGAAACATGATTATTAACTTTTTCATGCTTCAATTAGAAGGCATTAATGTTGCAGGGATGTCGTTTCAGCAGGATGGCGCCACATGCCACACAGCATGCGGTACAATTAATTTGCTGAACGAACATTTGACAAACGATTAACTTTACGAAATGAACATGGTAACTGACCACCTCGCTCGTGAGATTTGACGATATTGGATTATTTTCTCTGTGGATATGTAAAGTCGCTCGTTTAAAACAGAAACAATTGAGCTCTTGAAAGCCAACATTCGAGTTCTATAATCGACGTGACATATATCGTGTTTCATCGTGTTACTTTTGTCTTTTTATCTATGTTTCTATCTAATTTTAGCTACTATACAACAGATCGTCATGTTCAGTTTGTCGTGTGCAGTGTAGTGTATGGTCTAGTTTTGTGAAAAAAAAGTGCTATACTTTAAATTTAATTGCACTTTTAAATTTAATGCACTTTTACATAATGGATGAACAAAATAATGAATCACATTTTTGTACATTAAACAACTTGAATTTGGTCAAGCAGATACAGATGAAGTCACAGAAGTTTTGCAATCGTGGGGTTTTGCTTAGCCAACTTGCGATATCATATTAGCGGGAGGTATATTCACTATGAAATACCTAGAATGTCTAGAATTGGACGGCGTGAACGGAATTTTTTCTGATTTTGGTAAAATGTATATTGGAGAAAAAGCATTATTCGTAAATAAAATAAAGCAATGGCGGCAACCTAAAGTAAGCATAGTTCTTATTGATGACTTTTGGAAAATTTTGCTTTATTTGTATGTTGCTTCTAAATAAATTCAGAACATTCCTATGCTATGTGATAATGAAACGAAACGTGTTTGAACCACCAGTAAATTACTCGATTGGTTAGAAAGTATTTCTAGTCAACTGACGAATCGCTCGAAGCATTTTCGAGACAACAATGAATTATAAAATCAATGCCAATTGAATCAGTTATTGGAGAACTGCGACAAAGGTAAATTAATTCTTTCATTGTATGCAAAACACGATATACCCGACACAAAAAATCAAAGAGATTTATGTCACATAATTACCAACTTTTACAAATCGAAGCAATTAAAAATGACTTACATGGGCATGGATAACTGGGCACAACGAATAGAATTATTATTTCCCAACGAAAAATTTGTAAGTACTCGTATTCAAAGTTTTTTGTAAATAATATCAACATAGTTTATAATTAATCTAACTAATTTTTTTTTTAAACAGTTTTAAAGGCCATTACTGGCCCCTTATGAATCAACAATTTGGCTCGAGCGGTTTCGATCCCGCCCATGGTCTTCATACTGTTTTAGACAATCTGAAGAGGCCAAGTCGTTCTCTACACCGTGGAGCTATCGTCGCCTGCAACGACCTCTGCGCCATGGACCTACCATATGGTGGCTCTCCTTTCAGAGATCGCTGCACAATTCGTTCCGGATCAGCACGCAGAACGTGCCCGAGCCATCGTACTCGCTGAGATCTTACTTCATGTACAATATCGGGGATCTTCATCAGATCTCTGATCTCGATATTGTACAGAGCTCGGTGGGTACCATCTATTTCGCGTTTTGGGCCGTAAATCACACGCATGACTCTTCTCTCAAATGTTAGGAGCCATCTGTCGTACTCATCCGTCAGCTCCGAATTAATGCAGTCCACTCCAGGTGAGCGGTTACGTTTTAATCTCTGCATGGCTTTTTTTTTTTTTTTTTTTTTTTTTAAAGGTATTGGCATAGACACTCTTTTGGTCCATAGCCTTACCTTACATTCACACAACATTCATTCAAACCATTCATTCATCCCATTCACACAAGTACAGTATACCATCTGCGCATTGCATAGCTCCATGTCACCCTGTACAGTGACATGAAAGATGGGTCGGCCCATGAGTTCTACATTCCAACAGAGGGTCATAGATGTTTTCAATTTAATCACCGATCGTAATCGGGAGATGAAAAATCCCTTTTGCATCCCGCCTCTGTTGGGATTCGAACCCGGTACCTCCCGATCCAAACGTCGCAGCTTTAACCACTGCGCTATTTGCTCGGTCTGCATGGCTTTAGTGAATTCCTCATGGGTATGGCTCGTCAGTGCAAATCTCCGCAGTCTGTATTAGAGGTGGCTGAACAACGTCTGTGACGAATGATGGACATCAAGCAAAGCAGGTCAGTAAAGTGTCCACTCCATGCGTCAAGTACTGCGTCGATGTTGACACAGAGGTTTCCATCCCGGTCCCGAATGGCGGTTGACGTAGGCCTGAAATTATGGTACAGTCCAGTAATTCCTTTAAAGAAATTACGCGAACTGCGCTCACTCCTGAGTTGTTGTACTTTCAGAACCTAGACTTTCCACCATTTTCGCTTCTTCCGTCTACAAATCCGCTTAGCTGCCCTTCTTGCAAGAGCAGCCTTGTTTTTCCTCGCGGTTGTGAGACGTTGTTGTACTTCATTATGGGCTATATTTTGTTGCTCAACTGCAAGACGACACTCGTCATCAAACCAATCATTCTTGGGCCTGGCTTTCACTATACCTAAAGTCTGTTGAGCAGCATTGACAACCGAAGTTTTCAGTGCCTCCCAGACAAAGTTCACGCAGTCAGACTGGTAAATAGCTTCATCAATGTTGTCGTTGACAAGATCCTGATATCGTTTCTTTTGGTTTTCATTTATCAGACCTTCACAGTCGAAACGTACCATGCGTTTCGCTGTGTTCCCAGACTTGTACGAAAACTTCCATCGTAGCTTTGCAGCGAGCAAATGATGATCGCTGCCTACGTATTTGGTTGCTGACCGATAAGTTCTCACATCCTGCACAACCTGAGCCCGTCCTTTAGAAACTAACACAAGGTCAATTTGGCTGCGGGAAGTTCCGCGAGGATGTGTCCATGTCTCTAGATGAATGTGTTTGTGAGGGAAGAATGTGCTTGCTACTCTAAGATCATGAGCAACCGCAAAGTACATCATTCTCTCACCATTATCGGTCACAGTTTCGTGTCGGGAGTACGGACCTATGTTTTCACACAAGTCGGTCTGATTTCTGCCAGCTCTAGCATTAAAGCTCAATTAGCATTCTAACATTGTGTTCGGGTATAGATCTCATCAGATCGTCCAAGTCATTGTAAAATGAGTCTTTATCTTGGGGCTGGCTGACTTCTGTGGTCGCATGTACACAAATTATCGACAGGTTGGCTAACTTCATGCGCAAGCGAAGCTTACACAATCGGTTATTGACTGCTTGGAAATCCAGCTCCAAGATTTCCGAGGTCATCTTCACTGTAGAGCAACGTATAGCCCTGGGACACATGGTCTCCACTTTTAGGCCAGCGAGTTTCTTGAAGAGCAACGAGTTCCAGCCGATACTCCTTCATGCACGTGATTAGGCCCTCTAACGCTCCTGGTTTTCTAAGTGATTGCACGTTTCACGTGCCGATCCTAAATCTCGTATTCGGCTACTTCAATGTCAATATAGGTTTTTTAACTCTTTTTCACGATGGTTACCAATCGACTCTATATTAATCCTATAATTATTTTTATTTCTTTATTTTAATTTCTTACTTATAATTTTTAAGTGAGGATAAGAAAGCCATTAAAATAATTATGTATAGTGTACCTGGACTACGTTTATTTTGGCCCGAATAAAGGACTGGTATGATGGATGCCTATTCCAAAATGGGTTGAGTGCTGCAGAATTAACTCTAATGAATCCAATTCATGGTATATCTAATTTACCTACCGGAGTTGGAAGAATTAACCAGACCGAAGTTAGTCTGATGAGTGCCATCCGAGCCATTCCGCCAGCTATTCTGCTTTAAGAGAAACACCGTATTACAAGATCGCAGTCCAAAGCAGCCTGTCAATTAAATTTAGCAGAACCAACATCGGCGATATCTTATACATTACCATATATCTTATGCGTTACCAATACATGAAATGCAAAATATACATACACGATTATCAGTGCTTTGTTCCCAATGGAAACATCCACATCATATCTTAAATTAAAATAATTTGTAAATAAATAGAGTGATCTATAGGCTCGAGATTTGGAAAGGTAGTTTGCACGCGTATGGTCCGATTCATAAGGGATAATTGGAAACAAATGATCGGTTTTCTTATTGCGGTGACTACAACCCCTATTCAGGAATCGAAAATTTTTTTAACGAACTCATCATTCAATGTTTTTCCATAGGGTAGAAAGTTAGAGGTTTAGCATATGCGATCAAGGAAAAATAAACCAGTTTCGTTGTAAAAGCTTAGGGGTCACTATATACAGATCAGCCATTTTATATACTAAAAGGACATCAAATTACGTGTATTTATATTATATCCTACACTTAGGAGACTCAAATAAATGGGCCCGGGAATTATTTAAAATTGATTCTTCTTCTCTCGCTCGATTGGTTCCAAAATTGTCACCTATGCATATTCAACCAAATAGATTCCCAAATAATGAAAGTTTCGTATGCTGTTCAAGTATTCAGTTGGAGCGTGGCTTCTGGAATACTATAGAGCAATTACAATAATTTACTCCCGAAGTGTCTGAAGTATTTGCAAATGATACAGCTGATTTCGTACAAAAAATAAACGAAATATTCGATGTTTTAAACAATAAAAGTCTATAGAGCAAAAATCCAAATATTGTGGCATTGCAAGATACAGAACATTTAAGCTTAAAATTTTTAACAAGTAACGCACAAACACACGTTAGTTGCTTTAAAGGTTTAATGCAAATAGGTATTTTTTATCGTACGATATAAAAAACAGAAAGCCTCCCATTAAAGAATTTCGAGAAATATTGGAACGAATTATGTCAGTCAAACTAATTTATAGTTCGAAATTTGCCAATTGTAAGGGTGGAATTAGAAATATGTTGAATATGGAATTGAACAAGAGTTCGATCAAGAAAATATAGGTGTCGATCAGAATGCAGCGAAATAAATTCCGCAGAGTTAAGCGAAAACCCACTAAAATACTTTTGTGGATATGTCATACATCACAAAATATCAAACCCTTAGTTTGAAATTACCGATTTTTATGCTTGGATTATGTTTATATTTTGTTTTTTGATTTTAATTTGAGAAATCTGCATGCAAACCCTCCAATAGCACAGCCTTGACGTGGTGGAGTGGCATAAGTATAGTAGAGAATGATATGATAAAAAGTGGACTGAATATTCTAAAGCTATCAAACCTATGTGATCATATTTAATGTAATAGCAATTGTTGTTATTGGTAAATTTAACTTAAAATTTGAAATCAGTTACCGTTTAAACGATATTGAGATCAAAAATTGAAATCAATGGATAAAATAACAAAATAATCGAAATCATACCTACATCTGTGTGATTAGAAGTTTAAAGGCTGATTGAATTTTATTACTGATAAAACAGTTTTTGATTCAATAGTATTTGTGATTACTAAGTACTTCATTAAGTCCTAATTAACATTTAATAAGATGTCTGACATCCTTACTTGTGATAACCGATGCGGATGCTATCTACCGAGAATTTGCTCCAAATTTCATTCCACAATTCATGATTTATAATATCAACTCTATATCGAAGTTTATTCTTATGTCCAAACATTCAACAATGTTGAGATAGGGGCTATCTGGCGACCAATCAGGATGATTATGACTTCAGCAGGCCCACTATCTTAAAATGCAGTTATAACTATTACCTTAGGTGCTGCGGTGTTGTGCTGTTACAGAATAAAGTTGGGTCACCAGTCAACAGAAGAACTACGTTCAGAAGATTAAGATTAAAGTAAGTATAAAATGTCCGGAAACATTGTTAGCGGTTCTACTCCACTGTATGAAATACACAATGTTACATAATATTAGTTACAAATTAATAAACATTGGTAGATGTTGTCAGAATTGCAAATTTACATGGAAAAGTTAACTTAACTACTATCGGTGAACCAATTTTTTCGTTAAACCGAGCATAATAGATATACGCGACCTATGTGAAACAATTTTGTTTCCTACTTTACTAATTTTGCACACTGAACTTTAATCCCTATATGAATTATTTTATTAGTCACATAATAAAATTCAGCTGCAGTTTTTTATACGAACTATAGTAGTTGTCTTTCCTACCTTAAGAAAACTGAACGCCAAATAAATGAGTATCGACTCATTTCGATGAAAAAATCAATTGGATCGGATATAAAAAATTTTGTGCTATAGGAATCTGTTTATTCATAGTACAATAGAATTACATATTAATCGGCCCTATAACCCTATGACGCTGAAAATATTTTTATATAATTAGTAATGTAGAAACACTCAATAATATTTTTTTTAATTTCTCTTTTACAAAGTAATTCTATAATTAGAATGAAATTATCATTTCAGGCTGACTGTGGAATTATCAGCACAAACATTTGAATACTTTGATCTTTCCCAAGGGAAAGGAGTGTTAGCATTACAATTAGGTAATGTAAGAGTTATCGAAGGATACTCTAAACAAGTTCATCTGATTAATCTGGAAGGCATTTCATCCAATGTTCGAACTATTAACGCGACATTGGAAGAAACGGCAGAAATGATGACCTTTCTGAAAATACGAAACAATGTTGAAATGACAATCTTGATACGTAAATTAACAAAGTTGGAAAACTCTTTACATAACATTATGCCCAATACGTATAAACATAGGCAAAAAAGAGGATTATTTCTGGTAATCTAGATGAAAACGACTATGTCAAAATAAAAAATTCAATCCAAAAACTAGATGACGGACGCTAATAAGTCTTTAAAAAATTGGATTTACCGTTACTAACCAAGCAAACAATTCAAAACTTGGATAAAATCTCACTGGAACACAGAAGCTCCAGAAACATCCAATATTCTTATGGAATCACATCCATAAATATTATATTTATTGTTCTAATCATATTATTTATACTTCACAGAAAAATCCGAAGTATTTTTTCCAATTTATAACATGATAATCAAGGAACACTAAAATGCAATGAAGACAGGGTCGCTAAAGCACCCATGGCTCGGCGTGGAAACCTCGATCTTCGAAGGGAGGAGTTATGTACCATACCCTATACATCAGCAAATCTCACAACAACATACAATCCACCAGCAACAGTAGTACTACATGGCTGAAACTCTACATCAGCAAACAATATTCATTATGAATAAGTTCAATGTATCCACCAACAACAGTAGTATTACCTGGCTAAAAGTCTACATCAGCAGTCAATATTCAATATGCAAAAGTTCAATGCATTTTGAATTTACGTGCGCTAATTACAACTATACATGATGATTACTCATCACTATTGTAAAGAGTATAAATACTTTATATGTATAGTCCGGCCGATTATTATTATATAGTTAGTTGCCATTAGGTTAATTTTATTGTAAAAGTAATTAAAATACAAAACTTTCTTAGTGAAAATCTATTGAAACCTACGTAAAATAAATGTGTTATGATTATTTAAATACAACCTTCCGTTGCATATGTGTAAATATATGATTAAAATCTTGTTTTCGTTCAATTTGACGACGTAATGGAACGTATAAAAATTATCAGAGTTTGACATAAGGTTCTCGCAACGTGTTTCGAAATACTCTTAGCTATCCACAAACTTCAATTGGATATATTGTAAAATCGTATCAAAATGTAATTTTAAATTTCCATTTCCATCAAACCAATCACTAACTTTTTGCTGAAACCACGTCCCTTTATTTAACTTCTGACTAATCAGCTGCCGCAACACGTGTATAAAGCAACGTGTATACTTACCCAAATCCACTTACCCAAATATTCATATCCGAGTATACTTTTCTTGGTAACAATATTTTTATTTCGGGAGCATTGACAATCCACACCACAACATATTCAAATACTTAGTTCCATACGCGGTAGACATTTTGGAAAATTAATTATTTACGCACACGGGTCACGTTATAAAATACAAACTGAAGTGTACGATCAAATCGTTAAGATGAGCGGTGAAAAATATGTTTGGTTTTATGTTTTGTAACAGGACAGTAAATATTCAGAGATTGTAAATCATGCCAACTTCGGAAATATGGTGAGAAATAATTACAGTTATCCAATCAAAAGTTCACTAGTCCCTGTGGTCGAGGGGCATTTACATGTCTCGTAAACCTAAATTGAATGAATGTGTTTTCCAAGAATACCACCGCAGTAAGCTTTGCTTGTCGTAGGAGGAAACAAAACAAAAAAATGAATACCGCCAAATCAACACCGGTAATCATGTATCCGCTTGTTGTATGCAATTTAGGTTCGGCATGTGGAACGTGTATTCACTTAGGAAATCGAACCCTGTACAATATCGAGATCATCTGATCAAGATCCCCGATATTCTACAGGAAGCATATTACTGGTCCAGTACCTATACTGCATCACAGAATGATAATTTAATATTTTGTTTTGAACACTTATCAAAAAATATATGTTCACACTATAATTCAAAACGTTTTTAAAGAAATCTCAAATTCAACCTCTCACAAGCCACTAAATAAAACATTGGCAAATTGGTCATGCTCTTAAACGAAAATATTTCAGCGATTTGGACACATGTACATCCTACAAACAGAAAAAACAAATAGACGATAGTAGATATTACATCTAGCTCCAGAATATTGTGTTGCTTTGAAAGGTCAATGAAATAATCACCATTCGTCAAAATACTTGTTAGTACGCATCAATTATAAAATCATTCATTTTTGTTCATTTCAAAATACATCATTTTGAGAATTATATTTCAATGATAATCATGTCTGTAAAAATGATTACATTCAAAACTGTATCTAAAATATCCTGATGCATTAACAATTATACTCCGATGACTTCGAAGTATGTAATCCGTTGGGAAGCAAACGAAAAATACATAAAGTTGGGGTGATTTACCTTAATATTAAAAATGTACGGCCTCTGTGGTCGGAGGGCACTCGCATGCCTCGTAAATCTAAATTGCACGAATATGTTTTCCAAGAATAACACCACAGAATCGTTTGCTTGTCGTACGAGGTGACAAAACGGTTGGATCGCTGGGCTGTCGACCCGCATCCGTAAAAAAATAACCTGTTTATAAAGTCAACAAATAGAAAATTGGATACCGCCTAAAAAACACTGGACCCCACTCAAGAACGCGAACACGACATTTAGGATCGGCACGTAGAACGGACAGTCACTTAGAAAACCAGGAGCGTTGGAGGGCCTAATTATATGAATGAAGGAGTATCGGCTGAATCTCGTTACTCTTCAAGAAACACTGTGGCCTAAAAGTGGGGACCATGTGTCCTAGGGCTGTACAGTGAATTTCTTCTTGGGCCGCAGGTAAAGAAGGCTGTTTTGGATTTCCAAGCAATCAATAACCGATTGTGTAAGCTTCGCTTGCGCGTGAAGGTAGCCAACCCAAGATAAAGACTCATTTTACAATGGCTTGGACGGTCTGATGGGATATATACCCGTGAACACGATGTTAGAATGGTAATTTGGGACTTTAATCCTAGAGCTGGCAGAAATCAGGCCGACTTGTGTGAGAACATATAGGTTTGCACTCCCGACACGATACTGCGACCGATAATGGTGAGAGAATGATGTAGTTTGCAATTGTTGACGATGGACACATCCTCGCAGAACTTACCGTAGCCAAATTGACCATGCGTTTTCTAACAGGCGGGGTCGGGTTGTGCATGATGTGACAGCTTATCGGTCAGCAACAAAATACGTGGCCGGGATCATCATTTGGTAGCTGCAAAGCTACGAAGGAAATTTTCGTACATGCCTGGGAAGACAGCGAAATGAATGGGACGTTTCAACTGTGAGGGTCTAATAAATGAAGATCAAAAGAAACGATATCAAGATCTTGTCAGCGACAACATTGAGGAAGCTAACTACCAGTCCCGACTGCATGAACTCTGTCTGGGAGGTAATGAAAACTTCGGTTTTTAGTGCTGCTCAACAGAATTTAGGTATAGTGAACGTCAGGCCTAAGAATGATTGGTTTGATGACAAGTGTCACCATGCAGTCGAGCAACAAAATATAGCCCAAAGTGAAGTACAACGTCTTACAATGACCAAGATAAACAAAACTGCTCTTGGTAGACGGAAGAAGCGAGAATGGTGGAAGGTCTAGGTTCTGAAAGTACAAATGCTCAGCAATGAGTGCAGGTCGCGTAATTTCTTTAAAGGAAAATGTAATTGATTGATGGGAGGAAACAATATGGATTGCACCATACTTTTAGGCCTGCGTCAACCGCCATTCGGGACTGGGATAGAAATCTCTGTCTCAACATTGAGACCTCTAATACAGTCTGCTTTTGGTTGCGGCTTTTGGGCTGGCGGTACGTGTCGCACACAAGCAACGAAACAATCGCAATTGTGCAAGAAAAGTTATCTGACCGTGTTATTTCTCGAAGAGGTGATCACAATTGACCACCGAGATCTTGTGATTTAAGACCTTTAGGTTTTTTTTCTTTGGGTCCACGTGAAAGATAAGGTCTATAATGCTGCACAATCGATTGAATACCTTAAATATGGAATTCGTGAAGTTATCGAGAACATACAGCCGAAAATGTGCGAATTGGTCATGGACAATTTCATGAAAAGGATATGGTGCTGCAAGTGTAGCCGTGGCGGCCATTTGGCTTGTTTTCAAATATTAATGGCATACCTTCCTCTTTACAATGAAATAAATTTTCATTGATTTCTCTTAAAAAATACTCGTTTCTTTTAAATATCTAAATGAAACCTCTTATTGGAAAACTCTTTATAAACAGTTTCGGAACTGTATAAATTGTGTTCAGAAGTGTTTTTTAAAAATCCTGGGCTAAATTCAAGGGAGTATCGAAAAGTGTTACGTATTATTAGAAGAGAGTTATAATATGGCCACCGAATTTGTAACAATTAATTGTATTGTTAATAAAAGTGTATCTAAATATTTTGTGTTTGATAAAATAACGTGTACTACTACAAAATATAAGGATAATTTATAATATAAAACAATATTTTTTAAATATATATAAATCTTACAAACAATACACATTAAAACATTTTAACAATTAAAACTCATTCTCATTAAAACACGACACACAAACGGTGATGTCATATTACATTCCCGATCAATCATTAGGAAATCATCAGGTGCATGGAGTGCCATGCAATCTTGAATATTTCCCCAATTGTTTGGTTCACCAGGTCCCCATGCAGTAAAATTAACAAGACGCCCCGTTGTTTCCCAATACCGTTGGCCTTCGCTACCCAGCTCCGTTCCACTTGTCCATATATCGTATGATTCGGTGATATTGAAACGCGTGCGATGATCTTTAAGAATTTGCACGACTCGATTGTATTCATGTTCGTTGGGAAAATCGATTAGATGCATGCCTTGATATGCACAGTAACGAAATGCATTGTGCCAGTTTAGCTGTAAATTGTATACACCCACACAATGTTAGTTTTTCAAATTTTATTTCAAATGGTTACCTTTGTTGGATAACTGATATAGTATTGGTAGCCACTATCCCAACTAAATTCACCACTTTTAACCAAATAAAAGGTATTCAGCGTTAAAACAAAAATAACGAATGATCTTAACATTACTGAAATGTTGTGCACAAACAAATTCATGTTCTATACTTAAAGGGCTATTTATACTACATAAAGATGCGGTGACTAAACGTATTTTAGTTGAGCAAAACAGGAAATAAAATAAAAATTATTTACAACTGGTTTTTGGGGTAAGTTTATACACTAGATTAGAGATTATAGAAAAACCAGCAGTTGGGAAAATCTGTTTTCGAATTTAATAATTTAGTAAAATCCGGTAATACGAGTAGATTAAAAAAAAATTTTTTTTATGAAATTCCATTATTGTGGTAAATATAGATAACAAAGAGTCTACATTCAGATTATTTATTCGTTAATTTTGTTCAAGAAATTTGATTTTAAAAAACAAAACATTGACAGAAGAATCATGGGAAGTTTTTTTCTGGGCTAATAAACAAGTTTATTGTGGTTTCCATCTTTAATTTGCCAATACTGTCATGATTTAGATCATTATCTTTGTGTAGATAAATTCATTACGAACAGTTCAACAAAAATTCAACCAAAGCTACACATTAATTTTGTTAATACACTGAGACAAATATAACAAATTTTTGCGATAGTTTAATGAAATAATTGTTCATATTGTGACGTCTTAGCCTTGTCAATTGAATCAAGGTTCGATTACTGAATTGTGAATAAAACACCAAATTTAATTCTAGAGAACATTAAATTATTTATTACCGAATTATTTTACATAACACTAATTCACTAATATTTAACTTATTTACTCTCTTTCACAATAATCACTTTGTTACCGATTCATTAGGTCACAAGAAATAATCATATGACAACTTATATGCTTTAATAATCAATTTTCTTTTCTTTTGTGTTATGTCACACAACACCTTTTTTCAATTTTAAAAAAAGCGAAATAATAAACTATAAAATTATAATAAATTTACAAATAAAACAAGTTGTTGGTTCTCCGATGTTAAAAAGACCTCACCAGTGGTAATCTTTGTTTTATATAAGAAATATAAAAGAAGTATTGTAGTTGTACATAGTCCTTCGAACCAAAAAACAACCGGCAATCAATAAACTGTGGATACAGCAAAAACAACAACCAGCCGCTAAGAACCCAGTGAGTGCATCCATATCCAGAAAATCCGCCAGATTATCTATCCATATTAAGCTTCTTCAAAAATAATAACAAATTGGAGGCAAAATAATCACCCTACAAACAAATTTCAACAAAGATGGGGAGATCGGAAAAACCAAAAAAAATATTTGAAAGTTACAATCGAAACACTAAAAGCACTTTACGTTGAATACGTAAAAAAAAGATGAGATAACTCAAAACAGTATGCCACCACTCGATCAAAGTCATGCATATAACATCGCAAGAACAACGATTTCAAATACTTACAAAAAATGTATCGATGATATGCGATATCGGCTTCACGATGGTCCACCACCTACGCCAACACCGCAATCCACTCGTGAGTTTACCCTTCCAAAATTGGATAAAATCGATGTTCATTAGACAAGCGACGTTTTAAATGCACCATCAAAGGGAACCGGGCAAACTAACAACAGCTCATTGTAGCATATGCTTAGGAGACAGGACATCAAAATGCGGGAATTGTACAGAGAAACTGACAATGCGAAAGAAATTCTTAAAATTCAACAAGGGAAACAAGCATTGCAATTCTCTCTACGATACATGAAACGCGCAATGGAACAGGTCATCGACAAGCACGAGGAAATATGTGTCGAAGCGTCAGATAATGATCAAGACGATTTGGAGTATTTCATAACGGAGTATTATGAAACCTCAAGAAGTGAGCACACCAAAATAGTAATAAAGATGACAACTGCGATAGAAGAGGATTCAACAAATAGTGACACTGACATGGAGATAAAATTAAAACCAATAAAAATACAGCTGTATTCTATGGAGATTATATCAAAGGGGGTAGTTTCTTAGAAATCTACATCAAACTTATAGATCAAAACCAACGGCTATCCAATACTCAAAAAATCAGTTATCATTTAAATGGAGCAGCGGCTAAGCTAATTTGTCATCTAGAATCGACGGCAGATAATTATGAAAAAGCCTGGAGCATATTAAACAACCGATATAACAACAAAATACTGCTTATCTCAGTTTATCTAAATACATTGCTAAGCCAACTAACGATTGCCACCGAGTTCTCAGCTGCAATTAGGAATATGCATGATACGACCACCGAGTGACTACACGCGATCGAGAACTTTGAAATAAACGTCGAGTCCTGGAATTCATTCCTAATTTTCATGTTATTGAGAAAATTAGACAATGAAACACCGTACAGTAACAGGAGTTATACCCAACCACCTAAAAGTCAACCAGTGAAACAGATATACGTTGTGGCGTATATCTGTTTCACTGGTGGACTTTTAGGTAGTTGGGTATAACTCCTGTTACTGTACGATGTTTCTAAAGCCTTGAATCTTTGTTCAAGGAACTTCAGGAATTCGGTTGTACAACGGTACAAAGAATTTGCGTCTATTGTCAAAAAAATCATCAATAGAAAATTGTGAAAAATTCAAAACACTGCCATCGTCCGACAGGACCTAATTTGTGTAGAAGGTGCCCAGCGACCACACATCAAATACAACAATGCAAATATATTTATAATGGACTACAACATGCTATTCTTCATTGTCCAAACTCTCAGCAACAAAGGTTGAATGGCCAAGAGGTAAACAATTTTTAGCTCGAGGTAAAAATAAATAGTCAGAAAGAAGATGTCTTATTAGCAACAGCATTAGTCAGCACAGTGAGCAATGATGAAAAACAAACAACATTAAGAGTCTTGATCGATCCAGGCTCCCAAGCAACTTTTACAACGGAAGAACTCAAAAACTGAAACTAAAAGGTAAAAAAACACATGCTCAAATAGCGGAAGTTGGTAAAGCTGATAAAACTACTATCAGATCAAAAGGTGGAAATTGGAAATTGGCATCATCTCAATAACTTTAACTATGCAGATCCTTATTATAACAAACCATAGGTTCAATAGATATTCTACTTGGGGCCGACTATTATCCAAGAATCATATTGAACAATATTATAAAAGGGAGCCCAGATCAACCAATTGCACAGAAGACCGAATTGGGATGGATTGTATTTAGAAAGTACAAGAGTTATCTTATTTCGACCTAGAAAACCAATTAAAAAAGTTTTAGGAAATTGAAGAAGTTAGACAGGAGTGTAAACATACTAATGATGAAGAAAAATGAGAAAAAACGAGATGGCACGTACCAAGTTCACTGAAGATTTTTATGTTGATGATGTATTATCAAGGCGGTTTTAACCTAAGGAAATGGAGCAGCAACCACCAAGAAATACTCAAGACCATACAAAAGGAACATATAGACGAATGCAGCCAATCGATAGAAATTGGCGAAACGATTAGACCTAAGGTATCATTTCGAATTATAGAGAAGACATATTCAGCACGCATTACAAAGTGTTATCTGAAACATCCAAATTATTTTTCCCAATGGGTTGGTTAGCGCCCGTTATCGTAAAAGCAAATATTACCATGTAGTAGCTATGGACATTAGGTTTAGACTGGGATACATAATTACCTAATTACCTCGAAACAAAATGGATCTCATATGAGAAGCAATTACAAATGTTAGAGGAAATTAAACTACAACGAAGGATCAGGCCCTCAAAGAACTGCTAGAGCTAGATGAACTGCACAGTTTCTGTGACGCATCGGAAGATGCATATACAGCTGTGGTTTACTACAAATCCAACTGTAAGGCAAAATTAACATTTCCCAGATTAGAGTTGTGCGCCGCTATGTCGTTAGCAAGACTACTAAGAAAAACCAAAGAAGCATTACAACTACCTGATATCGAAACATTTGCTTGGACAGACTCTATGATAACTCTGGCTTGGGTTAGAGGAAACCCAAATAAATTTAAAACGTTTGTTGCGAACAGGATCGTCGAAATTCATTCTACATTATCTCCACTACAATGGAATTATGTAAAATCAGAGGACAATCCGGCAGAAGATTGCGTATCAATGGGCCTAAATGCTTCAATGTTACTAAACCATCAACTGTGGTGGAATGGCCCAACCTAAGTTAAGACTCCACAGGACGCCTCTCTCCAGCCACAGATTGAAGAAACCATACAGATTGAAGAAACCATACAGATTGAAGAAACCGCCACGATCAATAAAGAAAATTGTATATATTGAGTATTACAGATATTTGATAACTAAGGAACTCCGCATGATAGCCGAATATTAGCATTGAAACTAACACAACAATTAGCATTTAAAATAGGAAAGAACCAACTAGAACCTCGAAGTGAATTTCATCTTCGGTCTCTTGATCAAAAAATAGATGAAAATGGGTTGGCGCGAGTAGGCGGAAGACTGTCTATCTCCAGGATTGCTTTCAATTCTCAAAATCCAATAATACTACCTTATAAGAGTCATTTAACAAAGCTTGTTGTCTTAATAGATTACGCACATAACATGACCTTACACGGAGGAAAGACACTCACACTAGCTATTATTCGGCAAAAGTACTGGATAATTAAAGGTCCATTAGCTGTAAAAGCTTACATCAATAAATGTATAATCTAAGTCCATACTGAAAACGATGACTTAGTTACAGTCGTAACCATAAAAATCAGTAACGGAGGATTGCTTAAAAGTCCAATTACCAAAATCAGCCGTCTTCCAATTGAGGATAGTGACCAGTTGGAATAAATGATTTTGCCAAAACATAATGACGACACCACGGAAGCAGACGGTTGTGAAGTAGACACTTTGAATCGAAAACAACCGATACAACACGGACGAACGACGAGAGCAAACAGCAAATGTGTTTTTAGTAAATGTCGCCAGTTAAAATAATGTCAACAATCTTCGATATTTTAACGATTTGAAATCGAAAGCACCAGTTCGCAGGTGTATTTGTAAAAGACCAATTCAGTTGAGACGTATATAGGAAGAAATTAAAAAAATGATTCAAATTAAATCGGGTATCACATACCTTAGAAAAGGGTGATTCATCTAGATAGACTCAACTTGTCGTAGTTGGGCAAGTTGACTTTTCTGTTGAGTGTTTTGTTTTTTAAAATCATATTTCTTAAACAAAAATAACAAAAAATTATCTGAATGTAGACTCTTTGTTATCTATATTTACGGCAATTGGGGAATTTCATAAAAAATATTTTTTTAATTCAATAACCGGATTTGACTTAAATTTTAATTTCAAAAACAAATTTTCCCAAATGCCGGTTATCTATAACCTCTAACCTAGCGTATATAAAAACCCTTAAAAACAGTTCGCAAATAAATTTGTTTTGAATTTCCTGTTTTGCTCAACTAAAATACGTTTAGTCACCATCTTGATGTAGTATAAATAGCCCTTTATGTATAGAACTTCAATTCATTTGTGCACAACGTCTCAGCAATGTTAAGATCATTCGTTATTTTTGTTTTAACGCTGAATAGCGTTTATTTGGTAAAAAGTGGTGAATTTAATTGGTATAATGGCTATCAATATTATATCAGTTATCCAATAAAGGTAAGCATTTGAAATAAAATTTGAAATCCTAAAATTTATAATTAAATATATATGTTTGTGTGTAATGTGTATACAATTGACAGCTAAACTGGCACAATGCATTTCGTTACTGCGCATATCAAGGCATGTATCTAATCGATTTTCACACCGAGCAGGAGTACGATAGCGTCGTGCAAATTCTTAAAGATCATCGCACGCGTTTCAATATCACCGAATCATACGATATATGGACAAGTGGAACGGAGCTGGGTAGCGAAGGCCAACGGTATTGGGAAACAACGGGGCATCCTGTTACATTTACTGCATGGGGACCTGGTGAACCAAACAATTGGGGAAATATTCAAGATTGCATGGCGGTCCATGCACCTGATGATTTCCTAATGATTGATCGAGAATGTAATATGATATCACCGTTTATGTGTCGCAATAAATTGATTTTGGCTGACACGTTGAAAAATAAGCATGATTCTTGCCTATTACAAATCTAACAACGGATTAATTATTTTCAATAAATTTATATTTTACGCACAATTAATAAACTTTATTTTGAACGTTTAATCTTAACCGCACAGTGCGATACATCGCCATTGATACAATTGAATTGTATGCACAATTTTGAATATTGCCTAGCATATATAAATATATATAGTTAGATCATTCAAAACTCGACTTAGTACAGATGAAAAGCTTCTTAAGATGAAGAAATATGCCTACCTCCACACGTTTAACACAGGCGATAATATGGTAAGAACAGACAGGAAAAAGGGGATTCCATGTTCATCGTTGCTATGCTTCAGTGCTCACATTCGGTATTGAGTACGCCCACTGTTGGTTTGCCGTACCGATGTAGTAGACTGTAATGCCGTTCGTTTTGTATCTGATAAATTGCTGATACTATATATTTACAACTATTTTTATTTTATTAAAACTTATTTTATTAACGTAATTTACAATTTAAATTTTACTTTTACACATTTTCCGATTAACTATACTTTACACATTAATTTTCCGATTTAATTACTTTCTATACATTAATTTCCGAATTTTTGCAATTTTATTTTCAAAATTTTTAATTGAATTGAACCGTACAAATCCCTTTCTACCACCGTTTACCACGTGACTACGTTTATAACTAATTAATTTGCTTAATAGTATCTGCTGGTTCAACAACCACTGAATAAACCACAAGATACCAGTGTAACATTGGGTATGTTCCAGGCATAGACTATATATATATTATTGTTGTATGAGTTGAACCCATTGCGCGGGTTGAATTTTCGTGGCAATATTATTTAATGTGATAAAACTTTAATTATACAGTGAAGGTGAGGAAATTTGATTTTAATTTTTTATATAATGCATATGTACAGTAGATATTGATTTATTATCAATATAATATCAATAATGAATTTAACATATGTTCGAATAGTTATTATTTTTTAAATAAACGTGAGAAAATGATTTTGTGATTGTTTAAATTAATCTTTTATCGTATTAAATACACCGACATATATAGAAAGGGCAAATGTACCAACACTTAAAATATAAATAATTTTCTAAAAAGTTCGTATATTTTATAATGAAATGGTTCAAAAGCGCCTATAGATACAACTATAAACTATTTTGCCCTAATGATACTTTCAAATAAATATGTACTTAAATATTAGTATAGAGAATTAAATTCTAAGAAAAAAATTGTTCTACGATATTTTCTACTTGTTCTACGAAATTCGTTACGTTAAGCCGTTATAAAGGATTATATCTAAAATGAAGCGTTGTGTATGATGGCACTCGAAACTTAAGAAATATTTGCCCCACAGTTCCCCAATCATGTACTGTTATGTTTAGAAAGCTTTTTTTTTTTTTTTTTTTTTAAAAGTACTTGGCATAGACACTTTTTTGGTCCATAGCATCCATTCATTCATCCCATTCACACAAGTACAGTATACTACCTGCGCATTGCATAGCTCCATGTCACCCTGTACAATGACAACCATTTTTTTCTTAGAAATCAATTATTTATACGAGTCACCCTGTACAATGACATGGAAGATGGGTCGGCCTATGAGTTCTACATTCCAACAGAGGGTCATAGATGTTTTCAATTTAACCCCCTCTGTTGGGATTCGAACCCGGTACCTTCCCGATCCAAACGTCGCAGCTTGCGTAACCACTGCGCTATTTGCTCGGTTTAGAAAGCTTAGGTATATCAATTTCTAAAATAAAAAAATTATATCAGCAACCACATTTTTTAGATAATTAATAAGAAACGAAAATTTTTATGAATTTTTTTTCAAATTTCGACTTAAGATCTACATTTATCCATTTTATCAGACAAATAGTACGAAAAACTAATTTACTTGATAAAGACAATTCTGAGTAGAATAGTGAAAAGAAAATCTGTTATACGGTAAATCATTTTCTAAAAAAAAAAAAATTGTATAATGCTCTATTTACATTTAATCCGTTATAACGGCTTAACGGTAACGAATTTGATAGTTTCGTCTTACAATTTTTTTCTTAGAAATATTATTTATACGAGTGTTAAGTAAAATTTAAATATTTGGAAACACCCTCTGTCACAAAGGTAACCCGATCGTGCTTAAATCAGTCTTCCAAGAAATCAAAAAAATTCTGTACTCTCGTTTTTTAGTATATGCGAGATTATTAAATCTCAAAATTTAATTTTTAGAATATTTAAAAACAAATTTTTGGCGGGAATTTGAAGAGGAAAGAATTTAAAGATGATGATTTATAATTTTTTAGTCGTAATTATCCAACAACTAGTTTTTATTTGACAGCCACAAATACATTACCATGTCCGCGTATTTTGCAAATATTCGACACCCTGTATCTTGGGCTACGATAACAACAACAAGAAATCGTCTTCCATACAATTGTTCTTTTATCAAGTACTAAACAATAAATCCATATACTGAATTTGTGAGTTGTCGTATTTTACACCATATATATGTATATATATATATATATATATATATATATATATATATATATATATATATATATATATATATATATATATATATATATATATATATATATTTTTTTTTTTTTTTTTTTCCCCAGTAGGGGGAAAATCCTCATGGACGTTGTGCCGGACTCTTACCGACTAAAAAACCCCCTACCTCAGCTCCTCGCAGCGCTCGGTACCACAAAGTTTGCATTACTTCCACCGCTGGATGTCTATTGTCTCCTTGTTTGTTCAAGTCGTTGTGCTCGCTTCTTCCCTCATTTTTATGGTCAATATTACCGTAATCATTTTGCTTATAGCGTACCAACTATTCTCCTCCTCTACCATCTTCGAGATAATATTCCGTGGTGTCATCTCTCCTACAGTATCGGTACACTTCTTCCGCGTTTCTTCCCACCTTGCACAGTACAGTATCGTATGCTCTGGTGTGTCGTCCTCTTCACAGTATGCGCAGTTAGGAGTATCCTTAATATGCATTCGGTACAGATAGCTATTGAAGCAGCCGTGAAATGTCAGGAACTGTGTCAGATGAAAGTTCGTCTCCCCATGCTTACGATTCACCCATTCCCTTAGACTCGGAATGAGCTCTCTGGTCCATGATCCAGTGTCGGCACTCTCCCAACGTGCCTGCCATTTTTGCATTAATTCCTCTTTGGCCTCAACGCTTGGTGTTCCCTGAAAAACCGCTAGTCTATATTTCGCCATTAAAGTGGCCGGTGGCATGTTTGCTATCACGAAAGCTGCTTCCTTTCCTACCGTTCTGTAAGCACTACATATACGCAGTGCCAGAGTACGTTGTACGCGTTCGAACTGCTTTGACGCCCTTGCAATATCTAAAGCTTGTATCCAGATGGGTGCTCCGTAAAGTATTGCGGATAAAACAACTGATGAGAGCAGTTTCCTTTTTCCGGCGCTTGGTCCACCAACATTTGTCATCAATCCGATGAGCCCTTTTGTTGTCCGGGTCGCCTTTGTCGTAATTTGCCTTACATGCTCTTGAAAGCCGCGACGGTAGTCTAGCCATACACCCAGGTACTTGATGTGGGTTGTCGGTGTTACTTTAACTCCTTCCACTTTGAAGGAGATGGATTGGAGCACTCTTCGGCCTGCCATTACAACCGCTTCAGTCTTTTCTGGAGCCAATTGCATCCGATGAATACGAAGCCATCTGGAAATCACCTCTACTCCCGCTTTCACTCGTTCAACTAGTTGCTGCTCGTGTCTGCCAGAGACAACAAGTGCTAAATCATCCGCGTACCCCACCAAATTGGCATCTTCGGGTAGCTGAATTCGAAGGATGCCATCGTACAAGATGTTCCAAAGCATAGGTCCTAGGATAGATCCTTGGGGAACTCCACTCGTAACCTCCATTTGGGTTGCTGTACCTCCAGCTTCCACAATAATTTGTCGCTCACTCAGGTAGCGTTGAAGTACCTTCGTCAGATATGGGCTAACTTTGAAGTTATTTAGTCCTTTTAGAATTAACTCCCAGGATGAGCTGTTGAATGCATTTCTTATATCTAGTGTAATTACTACTGGGATGCGCCGCGTATATTGTGTACCCTTCGCGGCTGCATCTACAAGCTTCATAACTGCCGCTATAGCGTCTGTTGTGGAGCGCCCTGCTCGAAATCCGAATTGATTATTAGCAAGTCCGCCGGCTCTATCAACTTCGTTGGCCAGTCTGTGTAACAGCAAATGTTCGAAGAGTTTTCCGAAAGTATCTAGCAGACAAAGTGGTCTGTACGATGTAGGTACACCATCCGGTTTTCCGTCTTTTTTTAGCAGAACTAGGCGCGCTATTTTCCAGATACAAGGAAACTCCCCGTCTTCTAGGGCTAAGTTCATCACGTGTAACACCTTTTTTGGGTGGATTTCTGAAGCGATTCTAACGGCCTCTGATGGAATGCCATCTGGCCCGGCACTTTTTTTCGTTTTGAGTTTCCGCCATGTCATAGAGAGTTCCTCAGATGTAAAAGGTGGGATCTCTAGCGGACTTGTATTTCCATGTTGCACTAGGTCATGCATCGGGAAGAGAGCAGCCACTACGGTGTAAGTAATATCTGGGGAAAGTGCAGGCGTTTTTGCCCAAACTTCTTCATTACAATCTTATATGCATCTCCCCAAGGATCCTCTTCGATTGTGTTACAGAGGGATTTCCAGCATTTCCTCTTCGATTCCGCTATCGCCTTCCTCATGTAGGCACGAGCGCATTTCAGGTTTTGTTGAAAGGATATGTCTGCTTATCCGCTAGTGCGCCTGTTCTCCCTTGTAAGCCTTCGCCTGGCATGATTGCAGCGTCTGCGAAGTTCAGCGATTTCCGGAGTCCACCAGTAAACGGCTTTTCGTCCATTTCGATCCCTAGACTCTAACGCATCTTCACATGCTCTTCTGGTAGTTGCCACTAACTGTGCTGGTGATGTTATGCTAGAGGTGTCAAAATGATGTTGAATCGCGCTCCGAAGGCGTGTTTGACTCCTTGCTCCGACCTGCCAGCCTCGGTTGATGGAGACACTATTCCCCTGTAGTCTAGCTGGTACAGCTGTGGTTATTCCGAATATAATATATCGGTGATCGCTTAGACTTTCCTCGTCTAGGACTTTCCAATTCCGGATTCGGTTTATGTTATTTTCAGAGACGAAAGTTACATCTAGGTAGGAACCATAATTTCCTCTTTCGAAGGTGGGTGATTGCCCTGTGTTGACACTGCTGAGGTTACAGGATGCAGCCCAGTCCCCCAAAAGTTTCCCTCGATTGTCTAGTACATCTCCACCCCATTCCGGGGATTTTGAGTTAAAGTCGCCCGCAATAATCAAATCCTTGGTCTGGTTCCTGACTATTAGGCTGAGTTCGTCCAGTCTCAGGGTGAATTCCTCCATAGATTTGTTAGGAGAAAAGTAACAGCTCATAATGATAACGTCCTCTAGTTCTACCCAGACCACTCCCTTTCCTTTACCGGTTTTAGTAAGTGCAACGTCATTTGAAAGCACGATTAGCGCGGCATCTTGATCTAAGTCGGCCAACCAGTTTCCTCCTAGAAGTGTTCGCCGGTTTGGCTCGCTCACCAGGGCCACGTCTACCTGCATTTTACGGGCAGTAGCGATAAGGAGGTCCTGGGCCGGCCTACTGCGATGCGTGTTAATTTGCATCACTCGCATACTGTGGCTTGCTCTCCTGTTTGTTTTATTGTATCTACAGGCGAGTTTTCTGCCTCCATGTTCTCCATAACCGGCTTACGTTGTGTTTGGCGGCACTCTTTTCTCTTATGACCGTCCTCGCCACAGTTAAAGCAGAGGTTTTTACGGTCAGGTCCATCGCAACTCCTTGCTGTGTGCCCTCTTCCCCAGCACCTATAGCAGCGATGGTCATCGATACGCAGTTGTATCCGGCAAGAGATACATCCTATTCGGATGCGCTTACGCTCCACCAGCTGCTTAGCCCACGGTATCGGCAACTTTACCGTGGCGTTCATCGTATTGGAGTGGGTAGGCCTCAATGAAGTCACGATTATCTCTTCAGTATGACCCCCTTCCAGTGCCGCTTGGACATCCTTCTTTACATCGTCTGCGGCAGTTCCTGCCTCCAGGTCTCGTATGTGTATCACTGCCATGCCTTTTTGGTGTATCGCCGTAACGCCAGGTACTTTTCCACTAATTGACTCCCTTAAGCATTCAGCTTTATTCTTACCACCCTTCAGGTGGATCATAAGATCATCTGTCTTTGTCTTTTTTATGGCGGTTATCTCCACCCCTAGGTCATTGACATCGATACCATCTTTCACCGCTTTAAGTAGCTCAGCGTACGTTTTTCCCTTCGCTCTAACTATAACTGCCTCTTTCCTATTTCTTGGCTTCCCTTTACGTCTTTGGACCTCTGTGAAACCTTGCTCTGGTTCAGGCAGTGCGGCCTGTTTCGGCTTTTCCACTTTTGCGTCACCTTTCAAAGTATTGCGTTTTCCTCTTTCTGCTCCCACGCAGATTTTGATGCTCACTCCACTGTCGCTATAACAGCATTCCATTATCTTACGCAGCTTTAGCCTGTCTCTGACTGTTGAAGTGATGCTCAACTCTAGGCATTCCTGGGAAGCGGTATTCATTCCTCTCGCAAGCTCGATGAATTGCGCCTCAAGTTGCTTATCGTCTACCTGTTGATCCACATGGCCAACTAGCAGAGTACGTCCATCATTAGCTGGGCGTGTCTGGCCTTTCAGTTCGATCCTGTCTGAGCTCCGTATAACAGCGACGTCACCAGGTTTGAAGTACTGGGTATCTAATAGTCGCTGGAAGCCTGGTACCTGTTTTCCCAAATTATGCAATTCTTCAGTGATTGGTTTATTTCCGTCAATAAAAATTGCTCTTGTTAACGTTTCGCAGTCCATAAAACTGTCGCGGCTAATTTGTGTTACCCGAAACACTTTATGTGGCCACTCCCTTGAGACAATCGCACTGATATCCTGTGTTGTCATGTTTGAGTTAATCATGTTGCAGAGCTCCTCGGTTCTCTTTTCAATCTCATGTGTATCCCTTGTTTGCGTGGACCTCTCCTTCGCCGCAGTTTGCTTGTGCATCGGGCTTAGATCAGTTTGGGTCGCTATGCTCTGCTGTAACACTCGTTGGTCATCATTATCAGTTCTGCGCTTCTTCTCGGTTACGGACGGCTGGCTATTCCAAGTCTGTAGCATCTGCTTAAAATTGACTAACTTATGTGCAGCCATTCTTACCCTCGACGCCGAATCCTTTATTTGATTTTTAGTTGTCGGTTTAGTTTATATATATATATACACATATATATTTATATATATATACATATATATATATATATATATATATATATATATATATATATATATATATATATATATATATATATATATATATATATATATATATATATACATATATATATATATATATATATATATATATATATGTATATATATATATATATATATATATATATATATATATATATATATATATATATATATATATATATATATATATATATATATATATATATATATATATATATATATATATATATATATATATATATATATATATATATATATATATATATATATATATATATATATATATATATATATATATATATATATATATATATATATATATATATATATATATATATATATATATATATATATATATAAATAATAATGAACAGTTTTAAAGGCCATTATTGGCCCCTTACTGAGTCAACTATTAGGCTCCAACGGTTTCGATTCTGAGCATGGTCTTCATACTGTCTAAGACAATCTGAAGATGCCAAGTCGTTCTCTACATCGTGGAGCCATCGTCGCCTGCAACGACCTCTGCGCCTAGCATATGGTGATATGCCCCTATGATCGGGGGGCACTCACATTTTTTTATTCCACTGTATAACACCGAATTCCAGATAGGAAAGTATTTGTATAGTAATGATGTTTTAATTTCACTAGCAAAATTGTTTACAATAACAAGTTTTTATGTACATATATTCGAGTATACGGAACTTTTCTTCTTAGTTGTATATGTAGTGTTGTATCACTCATCTTTGGATCGACTGTAATTATTGATCGATGGTACATCAATCTGTTAATCTCTCAGTATTATTCTCTATTTTTATTTGGAAGATACTTATCTCGCGTATTAATTGTGTGTGTATAAGTTTACAATTTTAGATGATCAAAAATATATTATAAATTTCTTTTTTTGGATCAGCTTTGGACCGTGATGGTAATAAAATAAAAATTGATAATTAATTTCCTAACTCTTTCCTAAATTAGTTTAGTTTAATAAATATTAAACTAAAATATGATGACATTTAATATGGCGTAGATTTTTTTGTATTGATGATGTGAAGCTACGTGACTAGAGTATGGATAATGTGTCGATATAATTGTTTTGATACAACACGATGGTATTGTACAATCTAAAAATACTTTCGGCGACAAGGACCCTCCAAATTTCCACTAAAGCTATCGGTATTTCAAAACGTGTTGGTCGCCGTAAAGATTGGTTACAACATGTCTCGAAAATCTAAATTTTACGAACATGTTTCTCAAGAATACCACCACAGTATCCTTTCGCTACGCGAAACCAGACAAAAAAATTACATTTATGGAGGCAATTATTTTGAAATTCGGGGAAACGGTAGGTCTAGATAAAAAAAATATATTTTGAGTAAAACTCGTTGGGGCCAAAATACGCGGAGTTTATAATTTGTTTTTGTCCGAAACTCAAACGTTCACATCTTCAAATTCGTGAAACTTAAGTATTCCTTGTCCGCTTTTCACGAGCTCGTTGGAAAGACTGTTTTACATACTTTCAAGTAAGGGTTTTAAACTATATGGTGTTAATTTAGCATTTCAGTACAACTATTAATTCTAAACTACGGAATTTATGTTTTGGTTTTTACTTAGCTATACAGTTTTATTCAATAAAGTTAATTTATTTACAAGTTATTTTAATTTAAAATTATAAAAGTTATCAGAATTGGAAAATCGACGCGCTGTGATGTGGTTGTTACCATTGGGAACAAAGCAATGATAATCGTTAGTTCCTCTGATGGCTTTTAATGTATCAAATTATTTTGCTAGTGATCGTGCCACTCTTCTGTACTCTTGATTTGTACAAAATCTAAAAGTAATATTTGATTAATTTTGTGTGGCTCAATTGAAAAGTTGTTGTGCTATCGTTATTGGATAAGCGTATGGTCGCTGAAGACTGGCTTTCGTTTTCCGACAAAAACCACTTATAACGCAACTACGCGTATTTTTGACCCCACCAAGTTTTTACTTAAATTTTTGCCTCCGGATAGGTGTCTGATTTCGCGTGGATATACCACATACCTATTATATATTTATATATATATATATATATATATATATATATATATATATATATATATATATATATATATATATATATATATATATATATATATATATATATATATACATATATATATATATATATATATATATATATATATATATATATATATGAACAAAACTAACGAATAAATTATCTGAATGTAGACTCTTTGTTATCTATATTTACGGCAATTGGGGAATTTCATAAAAAATATTTTTTTAATTCAATAACCGGATTTGACTTAAATTTTAATTTCAAAAACAAATTTTCCCAAATGCCGGTTATCTATAACCTCTAACCTAGCGTATATAAAAACCCTTAAAAACAGTTCGCAAATAAATTTGTTTTGAATTTCCTGTTTTGCTCAACTAAAATACGTTTAGTCACCATCTTTATGTAGTATAAATAGCCCTTTATGTATAGAACTTCAATTCATTTGTGCACAACGTCTCAGCAATGTTAAGATCATTCGTTATTTTTGTTTTAACGCTGAATAGCGTTTATTTGGTAAAAAGTGGTGAATTTAATTGGTATAATGGCTATCAATATTATATCAGTTATCCAATAAAGGTAAGCATTTGAAATAAAATTTGAAATCCTAAAATTTATAATTAAATATATATGTTTGTGTGTAATGTGTATACAATTGACAGCTAAACTGGCACAATGCATTTCGTTACTGCGCATATCAAGGCATGTATCTAATCGATTTTCACACCGAGCAGGAGTACGATAGCGTCGTGCAAATTCTTAAAGATCATCGCACGCGTTTCAATATCACCGAATCATACGATATATGGACAAGTGGAACGGAGCTGGGTAGCGAAGGCCAACGGTATTGGGAAACAACGGGGCATCCTGTTACATTTACTGCATGGGGACCTGGTGAACCAAACAATTGGGGAAATATTCAAGATTGCATGGCGGTCCATGCACCTGATGATTTCCTAATGATTGATCGAGAATGTAATATGATATCACCGTTTATGTGTCGCAATAAATTGATTTTGGCTGACACGTTGAAAAATAAGCATGATTCTTGCCTATTACAAATCTAACAACGGATTAATTATTTTCAATAAATTTATATTTTACGCACAATTAATAAACTTTATTTTGAACGTTTAATCTTAACCGCACAGTGCGATACATCGCCATTGATACAATTGAATTGTATGCACAATTTTGAATATTGCCTAGCATATATAAATATATATAGTTACGAGGATCATTCATTACTTGACTTAGTGTATATGAATAGCTTCTTAAGATGAAGAAATATGCCTACCTCCACACGTTTAACACAGGTGATAATATGGTAAGAACAGACAGGAAAAAGGGGGTTCCATGTTCATCGTTGCTATGCTTCAGTGCTCACATTCAGTATATTGAGTACGCCCACTGTTGGTTTGCCGTACCGATGTAGTGGACTGTAATGCCGATCGTTTTGTATCTGATAAATTTCTGATACTATATATTTACAACTATTTTTATTTTATTAAAACTTATTTTATTAACGTAATTTACAATTTAAATTTTACTTTTACACATTTTCCGATTAACTACTTTACACATTAATTTTCCGATTTAATTTCTTTCTATACATTAATTTCCGAAATTTTGCAATTTTATTTTCATAATTTTTAATTGAACCGAACCGTACAAATCCCTTTCTACCACCGTTTACCACGTGACTATGTTTATAACTAATTAATTTGCTTAATATTATCTGCTGGTTCAACAACCACTGAATAAACCACGAGATACCAGTGTAACATTGCGTATATGTTCCAGGCATAGACTATATATATATTATTGTTGCATGAGTTGAACCCATTGCGTGGGTTGAATTTTCGTGGCAATATTATTTAATGTGGTAAAACTTTAATTATACAGTGAAGGTAAGGAAATTTGATTTTAAATGTATGTACGGCGAAAATATTGTTACTTGTGCAAATTATTACGAATGGTAGGTATAATTGGCTACTTAGCATTAACATGCATACTACAATAGATGGTGATAATCGCATCAGTTTTGTTTTTCTTATATATATATATGTAAATATATATATATATATATATATATATATATATATATATATATATATATATATATATATATATATATATATATATATATATATATATATATATATATATATATATATATATATATATATATATATACATATATACACAGAGAAAAATAATACTTGTTATTAAACACTATTTCGATTAAAATAAAGAAAATTGACCAGTTAATTTTGCGCAAAGGATTTAGAGACTTTATTGTAAAGAATCCAAACATTTTATTATTAAATTATATAATTTAAAGAATTTTATCTTTAAAATAACAAATAAATGTACTTTGTTTTAAGGTTAATGATGCCCTTTTGATCTAAATTATACAAACCTTAAATTTAAATGATTTAAAACTTTAATTTATATTCAAATAATAAAGAATATTAATCTTTGTAACCAACGACGAGCATAAGATTTAATTTAAAGAATTAATCCGTTTAAAACAAGAGGCTCAGAATTCTTTAATTTTAGAACTTTATAATAAACATTTAGATTCTTTGATTTTAATTTTTTTATAGTTGAGTGGAACACACTCCAGTATTGAATGCCACAAACGGGCCCACGATGCAATACCCGGACAAACACACATACTTACACATTAAAAAGACCTAGTGATTTTTGGGTCACCATCGAATACCAAAGCCTTATACTTACTTATTTTGTATAAAATATCTTTTTTTGTAAGAGTAATTACAAATGATTTTAGTTATTATCACTTATTTGTTCCTTAATAAACAAGATACGTACATATTGAAAATTAAATTTATTTAAAAATAATAATTTACATTTATATACTGGTTTACAATAATGTATAGACTGTATAGATAATACATTATGTAAATTTTGTTATGTACGTTTGATATACATATGTATACATATATTTATATATTTTTTTAATCCAAGATACACTTAATTAAAAATTTGAAAAAATATTTCTCATTGCAATATTCATAAAAAAAATTAAAAATATTAATGAAATGCCTTCATTCTTACTACTACATGACCATCTTTAATAATACCTTCTTATGTATGATTACTGTTCACTGAATTGTTGAATATATTTTTTCGCACTTGGCTTTCCAAATTGATAAAAATATTCCTGAAAGAAGCCCCATACTTCTTCGCTTACAAAAGAATATTGTAACTTAAAAACAAAAACTAATTTGACCAATGTATCAATGAATTTTCTTACTGACGAACATTTATATTTTACGTCGTCAAAGTAGCCAAATGAGTCATCAATTGATTCAATAGTATGTCCCACCAATACAATTCTGGGTTGAACTGAACAATTTGCTACCCTATACTTTTTTGGTAATTCATCTATTTTTGACTGTAATTCATTAAGGTTACCAATTTTTAACATCTTGTTAAGCATCTGATACCGTTTCCTTAAACATCGGAAGATTTCTTTGCTGTTGAATTATTGCGTGCATAAAAAAACAGCAATAGCATCTCTCCATCTATACATATAATAAAAAATATTTAATTTAACGAAAATCAGAAGATATCAGAATATTTACCTTGGCTTAAATTGGCATTCTGCTTATATATTTGAAATAATTCTATGCTTTTTGCGTCCTTTATTTCGTATTCATAATTGGTTTTAGGTTTTTGTAGGATGTCCTGGATAAATAAAGTTGAAGTCTATATCAATCTAAGCTGAGATGATGACATTAAATATCTACTACAGATATTCGTTATTACTAGAAATGAATTCTATAATAATTACCAGTTGATATCCGAAACTCGACTTTTAAATAGGCTAATCTTGGATAAACGTTTGAATGTCTGCTCCATTCGATGTCCGGAACTTAGCGATTCTTCGTGATGACGTATTTTTCCATTTGTCTAGAATTAAATCGAATGGCTCCAAATAATTCTTCAATCAATTTTTGTTTTCATTATATTTTTCTAAATTTTTAAAATCGAATAAAATTTGATTGATATTGCCTTCGTCGCACGGGGATACGACACATTGGTTTTCAAGTCCTAGTGAATGTGCTGTCGTAATTTGTGTTTCCGTGTTATCAATACGAGTTTTTGTGAGATATTGCGTCCCAAAGCATAGGTTAGAATACCTGTCGTACAGTTTCCACGATGGCTTTCTCTTTCCTTTTCTTGGAATTTAATAATCAGACTATTACATACAATTATATAAAATAAAAAATATAGATAAAAAAAACCAGTAGATATAATATGTATGTTTGTTATATAATATATATATATATATATATATATATATATATATATATATATATATATATATATATATATATATATATATATATATATATATATATATATATATATATATATATATATATATATACATATATATATATATATATATATATATATATATATATATATATATATATATATATATATATATATATATATATATATATATATATATATATATATATATATGTATATATATACATATATATAATTAAATTTGCGTTATCAAGCAGGATCACATTTGCTTACATTTGTTTCAATTGGTTAGGTGTTGAAGTTGAGCTTGGAGTCGAAAACTCGTTGTTGCTCAATCCATCGAACAGTACTGGAATTCACACTTTTTGTGGAAGATGATGGCAACGGAAGATTCTGTTACTTCAAAATTATTTTGTCATTATCATAATAAAAAATACAAAAACCATCTGTGTAATTTAAAAAAAAATGTATTGTTTGCATTCGATTAGTACAGATAAATATTATAAGTTTAATATGTAAACTTTACAAAAAAATCAGTGTAAATGCATATTTTTGACGTATAAAAAGTTATCCCAGAATTTTATCCCAAAAAAATAAAAAATGTACATCAGGTAATACAAGTGATAGTATCCATTAGCTCTCATGATAGAACTAAGTATAATGCATATGAAAACTAAATCAGTAAATAAAAGTTGTGAAATTATTACAAAATACGTTTAAAATTAAAATTTTAAATAAAATTGACTTAATAAACTATAAAATACATTCAACATAAAAAATAAGTTTATTTACAAAATTTTTAAACATTTCAAATAACACAATTTTATTATTATTTTTAATTATTTCATCCGTCCCATCGTCTCCAGAGCCAATTAGGTAAAAGTGTCGGATTAGCTCGGGTGTTTTTTAAGTTTGAAATAATTAAAAATAATGAAAATCATATGAAATGGTTAGCTTAAAGCTAAGTTGGCTCGCTCACGACCGTTGAAGTTTTTTGAAACGAACAGGATTATTTGGAATTAATATGCCAAACTTAAAAAACACCCGAGCTAATCCGACACTTTTACCTAATTGACTCTGGAGACGATGAGACGGGTGAAATAATTAAAAATATATGAAATGATTAGCTTAAAGCTAAGTTGGCTCGCTCACGACCGTTGAAGTTTTTTGAAACGAACAGGATAATTTGGTGTTAGTATGTCAAACTTAGAAAACACCGGGGCTAATCCGACACTTTTACCTAATTGACTCTGGAGACGATGGGACTGGTGAAATAATTAAAAATAATGAAAAATATATGAAATGGTTAGCTTAAAGCTAAGTTGGCTCGCTCACGACCGTTGAAGTTTTTTGAAACGAACAGGATAAATTGGTGTTAGTATGCCAAACTTAAAAAACACCCGAGCTAATCCGACACTTTTACCTAATTGGCTCTGGAGACGATGGGACGGGTGAAATAATTAAAAATAATGAAAATCATATGAAATGGTTAGCTTAAAGCTAAGTTGGCTCGCTGACGACCGTTGAAGTTTTTTGAAACGAACAGGATAATTTGGTGTTAGTATGTCAAACTTAGAAAACACCGGGGCTAATCCGACACTTTTACCTAATTGACTCTGGAGACGATGGGACTGGTGAAATAATTAAAAATAATGAAAAATATATGAAATGGTTAGCTTAAAGCTAAGTTGGCTCGCTCACGACCGTTGAAGTTT
Organism: Tipula unca; assembly: GCA_951394425.1. Taxonomy (NCBI): domain Eukaryota; kingdom Metazoa; phylum Arthropoda; class Insecta; order Diptera; family Tipulidae; genus Tipula; species Tipula unca. The sequence goes on from OX596382.1 coordinate 88,141,234, forward strand.
TTTGAAACGAACAGGATAAATTGGTGTTAGTATGCCAAACTTAAAAAACACCCGAGCTAATCCGACACTTTTACCTAATTGGCTCTGGAGACGATGGGACGGGTGAAATAATTAAAAATAATGAAAATCATATGAAATGGTTAGCTTAAAGCTAAGTTGGCTCGCTCACGACCGTTGAAGTTTTTTGAAACGAACAGGATAATTTGGAATTAATATGCCAAACTTAAAAAACACCCGAGCTAATCCGACACTTTTACCTAATTGACTCTGGAGACGATGGGACGGGTGAAATAATTAAAAATAATGAAAATCATATGAAATGGTTAGCTTAAAGCTAAGTTGGCTCGCTCACGACCGTTGAAGTTTTTTGAAACGAACAGGATAATTTAGTGTTAGTATGCCAAACTTAAAAAACACCCGAACTAATCCGACACTTTTACCTAATTGACTCTGGAGACGATGGGACGGGTGAAATAATTAAAAATAATGAAAATCATATGAAATGGTTAGCTTAAAGCTAAGTTGGCTCGCTCACGACCGTTGAAGTTTTTTGAAACGAACAGGATAATTTGGAATTAATATGCCAAACTTAAAAAACACCCGAGCTAATCCGACACTTTTACCTAATTGACTCTGGAGACGATGAGACGGGTGAAATAATTAAAAATATATGAAATGATTAGCTTAAAGCTAAGTTGGCTCGCTCACGACCGTTGAAGTTTTTTGAAACGAACAGGATAATTTGGTGTTAGTATGTCAAACTTAGAAAACACCGGGGCTAATCCGACACTTTTACCTAATTGACTCTGGAGACGATGGGACTGGTGAAATAATTAAAAATAATGAAAAATATATGAAATGGTTAGCTTAAAGCTAAGTTGGCTCGCTCACGACCGTTGAAGTTTTTTGAAACGAACAGGATAAATTGGTGTTAGTATGCCAAACTTAAAAAACACCCGAGCTAATCCGACACTTTTACCTAATTGGCTCTGGAGACGATGGGACGGGTGAAATAATTAAAAATAATGAAAATCATATGAAATGGTTAGCTTAAAGCTAAGTTGGCTCGCTCACGACCGTTGAAGTTTTTTGAAACGAACAGGATAATTTGGAATTAATATGCCAAACTTAAAAAACACCCGAGCTAATCCGACACTTTTACCTAATTGACTCTGGAGACGATGGGACGGGTGAAATAATTAAAAATAATGAAAATCATATGAAATGGTTAGCTTAAAGCTAAGTTGGCTCGCTCACGACCGTTGAAGTTTTTTGAAACGAACAGGATAATTTGAAGTTAATATGCCAAACTTAGAAAACACCCGAGCTAATCCGACACTTTTACCTAATTGACTCTGGAAACTATGGGACGGGTGAAATAATTAAAAATAATGAAAATCATATGAAATGGTTAGCTTAAAGCTAAGTTGGCTCGCTCACGACCGTTGAAGTTTTTTGAAACGAACAGGATAATTTGGTGTTAGTATGCCAATCTTAAAAAATACCCGAGCTAATCCGACACTTTTACCTAATTGACTCTGGAGACGATGGGACGGGTGAAATAATTAAAAATATATGAAATGGTTAGCTTAAAGCTAAGTTGGCTCGCTGACGACCGTTGAAGTTTTTTGAAACGAACAGGATAATTTGGTGTTAGTATGTCAAACTTAGAAAACACCGGGGCTAATCCGACACTTTTATCTAATTGGCTCTGGAGACGATGGGACGGGTGAAATAATTAAAAATAATGAAAATCATATGAAATGGTTAGCTTAAAGCTAAGTTGGCTCGCTCATGACCGTTGAAATTTTTTGAAACGAACAGGATAATTTGGAGTTAATATGCCAAACTTAAAAAACACCCGAGCTAATCCGACACTTTTACCTAATTGACTCTGGAGACGATGGGACGGGTGAAATAATTAAAAATAATGAAAATCATATGAAATGGTTAGCTTAAAGCTAAGTTGGCTCGCTCACGACCGTTGAAGTTTTTTGAAACGAACAGGATTATTTGGAATTAATATGCCAAACTTAAAAAACACCCGAGCTAATCCGACACTTTTACCTAATTGACTCTGGAGACGATGAGACGGGTGAAATAATTAAAAATATATGAAATGATTAGCTTAAACGAACAGGATAATTTGGTGTTAGTATGTCAAACTTAGAAAACACCGGGGCTAATCCGACACTTTTACCTAATTGACTCTGGAGACGATGGGACTGGTGAAATAATTAAAAATAATGAAAAATATATGAAATGGTTAGCTTAAAGCTAAGTTGGCTCGCTCACGACCGTTGAAGTTTTTTGAAACGAACAGGATAAATTGGTGTTAGTATGCCAAACTTAAAAAACACCCGAGCTAATCCGACACTTTTACCTAATTGGCTCTGGAGACGATGGGACGGGTGAAATAATTAAAAATAATGAAAATCATATGAAATGGTTAGCTTAAAGCTAAGTTGGCTCGCTCACGACCGTTGAAGTTTTTTGAAACGAACAGGATAATTTGGAATTAATATGCCAAACTTAAAAAACACCCGAGCTAATCCGACACTTTTACCTAATTGACTCTGGAGACGATGGGACGGGTGAAATAATTAAAAATAATGAAAATCATATGAAATGGTTAGCTTAAAGCTAAGTTGGCTCGCTCACGACCGTTGAAGTTTTTTGAAACGAACAGGATAATTTAGTGTTAGTATGCCAAAACTTAAAAAACACCCGAGCTAATCCGACACTTTTACCTAATTGACTCTGGAGACGATGGGACGAGTGAAATAATTAAAAATAATGAAAATCATATGAAATGGTTAGCTTAAAGCTAAGTTGGCTCGCTCACGACCGTTGAAGTTTTTTGAAACGAACAGGATAAATTGGTGTTAGTATGCCATACTTAAAAAATACCCGAGCTAATCCGACACTTTTACCTAATTGACTCTGGAGACGATGGGACGGGTGAAATAATTAAAAATAATGAAAATCATATGGAATGGTTAGCTTAAAGCTAAGTTGGCACGCTCACGACCGTTGAATTTTTTTTGAAACGAACAGGATAATTTGAAGTTAATATGCCAAACTTAGAAAACACCCGAGCTAATCCGACACTTTTACCTAATTGACTCTGGAAACTATGGGACGGGTGAAATAATTAAAAATAATGAAAATCATATGAAATGGTTAGCTTAAAGCTAAGTTGGCTCGCTCACGACCGTTGAAGTTTTTTGAAACGAACAGGATAAATTGGTGTTAGTATGCCAAACTTAAAAAACACCCGTGCTTGTCCGACATTGGCTCGAGTCGTTCGAGGAAGTTTTTTTATTGTTGGTCAATATTTAAAATTACGTGACTTCGTCCGTTACTTTATCACAAACTTTTTTGAATCCGACTTAATAAATCAAATCATTGAATGGTTTAAATTACATTTTTTAATGATGCATTTTTGTGTATCTTTTTTTTGTGATATTGAGATGGTTTGGTACGAAATTCAAGATTATAGTGATTTCCTGGGATGATAGTTTAATGAAACTGTCGCGACATTAGGACATATTTTTCCTGGGATGGGACAAAATTATAGGATGATAGTAAATCCTGGGCTGATAGTTGATACAAAACTGTCGCTATAGTTATGGTGTTGCCATTGCGTTTTTCTGGGATGAATCCTGGGCTAACTTTATATACATATATTTTTGAGTTAAACAAATCCGAATAAAAACGAATACAAATTAAAATAATTAGATGTAAAATTAATAATCAATGTTAGCAAAACTACTATAAATAAATAATCCTTACTATTTCATTTCACCATTTCTGTAAATACTCTCTTTCTAAACAATTCGGCAACGTCGTCTAAATTCATCAGCTCTAATGTTTTCTTACTGTACTGCTAATTAGTAAGTAAAATTACGGTATCTTGTGAGAGACTCCAGTTTAAAATAATTGGTTGCATTTCAGAATTACCATGAGAAGCGGCGAATGTTACGTACGTATTTTTTCGATTGGCGATTGCATGATTAATATATTATATTAAATTTGGCTCCATTGCTGTCTAATAGGAACTACAAATAAATACATTTAATACATTTTTCACTATAACACTTAAACTAGAAATATATGGTATACTTACTTTTCACTAAAGTGGCTACCAATAATAAAAACTATGCACTTAAAATTTTAAATATAAATAAATAAAACATTTGCACAACTCACTTTTAACTACTTGTATTCACTTTCCAATATTTTTCAATACTAAAAATGTATTGATTATGTACAAAAGATTCATTTTACCGTTGGATTTGCAGAAATTTTAAAAATAAAGTTTTTAATTCTTTATTCTAAAATCAAAAATACTTCGAAAACTACAATTGTTGAAAAAAATAGATGATCGTACTTTCTCGGCAATCAGGGAACACTAATTTGCCGATAAAATAAAGAACATTTGTATTTTAAAGCAAAGAATCGAAAATATTTATTATTTGAGTAATCATTTTTAAAGTATACTTGATTTGATTTAAAGATTTTTGAACGTTGTTGTATTGTTTAAAGTACTTTACATTTTATTTTAAACGAAAAGAACTTTGATATGAGTTTTTGGAAATTATTTAAAATAAAGATTTCAATTTCTTAAAAAAGAAGATCATAAAACATTTAGAGTAAAAGGATTATTCTTTGAATATAAGAAAATTTCAATACTTTCAATTAAAACCCGGCTATTAATTAAATTAAAGTACTATATTTTTCTCCGTGTACATATATATATATATATATATATATATATATATATATATATATATATATATATATATATATATATATATATATATATATATATATATATATATATATATATATATATATATATATATATATATATATATATATATATATATATATATATACCAGCAGATAATATTAAGCAAATTTATTAGTTATAAACGTAGTCACGTGGTAAACGGTGGTAGAAAGGGATTTGTACAGTTCGGTCAATTAAAAATTATGAAAATAAAATTGCAAAATTTCGGAAATTAATGTATAGAAAGTAATTAAATCGGAAAATTAATGTGTAAAGTAGTTAATCGGAAAATGTGTAAAAGTAAAATTTAAATTGTAAATTACGTTAATAAAATAAGTTTTAATAAAATAAAAATAGTTGTAAATATATAGTATCAGCAATTTATCAGATATAAAACGAACGGCATTATAGTCCACTACATCGGTACGGCAAACCAACAGTGGGCGTACTAAATACCGAATGTGAGCACTGAAGCATAGCAACGATGAACATGGAACCCCCTTTTTCCTGTCTGTTCTTACCATATTATCACCTGTGTTAAACAAGTGGAGGTAGGCATATTTCTTCATCTTAAGAAGCTTTTCATCTGTACTAAGTCGAGTTTTGAATGATCTAACTATATATTTATATATGCTAGGCAATATTCAAAATTGTGCATACAATTCAATTGTATCAATGCCGATGTATCGCAATGTGCGGTTAAGATTAAACGTTCAAAATAAAGTTTATTAATTGTGCGTAAAATATAAATTTATTGAAAATAATTAATCCGTTGTTAGATTTGTAATAGGCAAGAATCATGCTTATTTTTCAACGTATCAGCCAAAATCAATTGATTGCGACACATAAACGGTGATATCATATTACATTCCCGATCAATCATTAGGAAATCATCAGGTGCATGGAGCGCCATGCAATCTTGAATATTTCCCCAATTGTTTGGTTCACCAGGTCCCCATGCAGTAAATGTAACAGGATGCCCCGTTGTTTCCCAATACCGTTGGCCTTCGCTACCCAGCTCCGTTCCACTTGTCCATATATCGTATGATTCGGTGATATTGAAACGCGTGCGATGATCTTTAAGAATTTGCACGATGCTATCGTACTCCTGCTCGGTGTGAAAATCGATTAGATACATGCCTTGATATGCGCAGTAACGAAATGCATTATGCCAGTTTAGCTGTCAATTGTATACACATACACACAAACATATATATTTAATTATAAATTTTAGGATTTCAAATTTTATTTCAAATGCTTACCTTTATTGGATAACTGATATAATATTGATAGCCATTATACCAATTAAATTCACCACTTTTTACCAAATAAACGCTATTCAGCGTTACAACAAAAATAACGAATGATCTTAACATTGCTGAGACGTTGTGCACAAATGAATTGAAGTTCTATACATAAAGGGCTATTTATACTACATAAAGATGGTGACTAAACGTATTTTAGTTGAGCAAAACAGAAAATCCAAAACAAAATTATTTCCGAACTATTTTTGGGGTAAGTATATACACTAGGTTAGAGATTATAGAAAAACCGGCATTTGGGAAAATTTGTTTTTGAAATTAAAATTTAAGTCAAATCCGGTTATTGAATTAAAAAAATATTTTTTATGAAATTCCCCAATTACCGTAAATATAGATAACAAAGAGTCTACATTCAAATTATTTATTCGTAAGTTTTGTTCAAGAAATATGATTTAAAAAAACAAAACATTGCCAGTAGAATCATCTTAGATCGAAGTTTGGAAATTATTGTAATCACCACATGTAGAATATATTCTTTCGCTGGCTACTGAAATTTGTCTAATTACCTACACTGCATTATATTGTATTATAACATTTCAAACCGGTTTTTGAAAACCGACAAACCCTACACTACATTCACACACAATTACTTTTTTCATTGATTTAATAAAAAAACAATAGTGAAATGTTGAATTTGTCTCTCTCTCCACTCTTTCTCTTACTTTACAGACAACCACACTGTGTAATAGAATGCCTAGACATGCTAGAGTTTGACGGCCCCAGAACCTTCCGCAAGGAGTTATGCCGTCACTGAAACTCAAGAGCAATCAGACACTCCGTTAACAGAATCCCCAGGCTTCGGGTGCAGAATCAGTAACCGGGTAGGGCTCACAGGCGGAGTGGAGTTTCTTCCAAAGCATACCTGAAGCTAATAAACAGAGAACAGGGAATCAGCAAAAAAAAGATTACGACTACTCGTTGGACCTCTCTCCTCACCGTACGCCATCACCACGGAATACCTTAATCCTTCATTATATCCCAAATATTGATTACATAGATTCTGGTTAGCCATAAAAAAATATTTAAATCTTACGGTAAGAGACCGAGAAAGGCTAAATAAACGCCTGAATCTGTGTAAACAATGAACGCAAAAAACTTAAATATACAAATAAAAACTCATCTGATTTTTCCTTGCTCTTTGGAATGATTCGATGTTTTTTTGGATGGTTTGATACTGCTCTGCCCCCGCTTTCTCGGGATCAAGAATGTCGCCTGAATTTACCCTATATTATCCCGCTGGCTAATAATTTGTTTTTTCAGCATAGTAAATGTTTGTAGTGCAAGGCTCCCTTCTCGTGTGGCACCCAAAGCGCCCAAAGAGTCCCTGATTGGAATGATCACGGCCGACCTGTGACCTACTTCCGCTTTCACTTCTTCGAACTTGGCAATCCTCCAAGTGGCTGTTCACAGATTTGGATTGCTGATTTGCAGCATTTCCAAAATATCCTTCGAGTTTCTCGGTTCCACAGGGATCCAGACTTGTGTCCTAGGCCTGCATTGAATTTGCTCCCTCGTAACCACTTCTAATTTGGCCCAGGCCAATTTTTACCCAGGCTCCGTATCGCCTTCTTGTAGAGGGTCACTGACCTTTCATCGACACAGGCAGTCTCGTCAGGACGGATCAGGTACTGGCTTCTTCCTCATGATTTTTAGGAAGGTGGCGACTAAGACCTTCTCCACCTTCCTTGTTAAAGGGCCTAGTGGCAGTCTCCAGAACCGTTTTCTTCTTTGCCTCCGTAGACGAGTCTTGGTGATTATGCCCCACGCCCTCTTTATGGTCTGGTAGTTTGGTACTTGCGGGCCACAATTTGTGTCTTTGCCCTTTGATTTTGAGGGGCCCCTCATTCGTGCATATGTCGATATTCGCGCTTTAGAGATTGGGCCTAAAGGCCGATGTCCCCGTGGTGCCCCTCAGATTCCAGTTTTTTAAGAGTGCCAGCCTTTTTGTTTTTTTATTATTTGCATCCATAATAGATCCCACGAGTAGCGGAGAAATGAGGTCCACCTGTGCAGAGATCCGTAACACACAGGTAAGGTATGATCCGGAAAGCGCCAAGTTTCCGGATCCACCGCTAGAGACTAGGCTAGTTTTTAGACCCGTACCATAACCCGGCCCAGTTGTTTAGGGCTGTGTTTTCCTCTAGTACACCACATGACACGGTTTATTAGTTGCCCGGTGGTCACCACGGGTGAGGTAACATGCATGCTTGTTGATGCTGCAATGAGCTGGCCACAAGTACCAACTTGATTCCCTCAAGACAGCTTTACACCACACCACCATGTATACGGTGAAGTCTTCCAATAATAATAATTTCGAAGCTGTAGGGATTTCAAATAGATTGAATATTCTCTTAAATCTGATCAGTTAAATAAATCATTTGTATAGAAGTTTTTCAGTTTAGTTACTTTATTTAATTTTGTCCGAAAATTAATGTAAAACACTGTATGAATTATGTATACTCCAAAATGTATGTACTCATATATGTACGTATGTTGATAATACTTCATATAGTTTATTTGGAATTACATTATATTTTGATAAAGGTTGAAATTTTAAGTTGCGTTCAAACGGAAATCGAAATCGGGTGGTTTTTTAATTATCAACAATAATTACTATGGTGTTTGAGTATAAATAGCCAAACTAATTAAAATATAAACTAAGACTTCATCAAATACCGTATAATGCATAAGTTAATTGTAATTTTTGTAATCGTGCTTAATACAATATATTTGGCCAACGCTGGCGAATTCATTTCGAAAGATGGTTACCAATATTATATTAGCTATCCATTAAAAGTATATATATTAAAGTTTAAAATCAAATTTATGTCTTGTAATTCGGTTAATGTTAATTAAGTTTTATTAATCAAATTCCAGCTGAATTGGCATCGAGCATTTCGTTACTGTACATATCATGGTATGTATTTGATCGATTTCCATACCGAAGAGGAATACGAGCGAGTTGTAAAAATTATAAACGATCATCGGGCGCGGCTAAACATCACTGCCACCTATGACATATGGACAAGTGGCACGGAATTGGGAAGCGAAGGGCAGCACTTTTGGGAAACGACTGGACACGCAATTCAATCGTCTACGTGGGCACCAGGCGAACCAAACAATTGGAATAATAGTCAAGATTGCGTCTCATTACATTCGACACGTAATTTTCTTATGATAGATCGTGAGTGTAAATTATTGTGGCCGTTTATATGTCGAGACAAAGCGTTTTTGGCCGATACTCTCAAGAACAAACAAACCAATTGTGTAACAAATTTTCAGGTTGAGAATTAAATATTTTTGAAAAATATAGAAAATGGAAAAGTGTTTTAATCATTTCATAAGATCGTTTCAACGTAACTTAAAATTTACATAATTATTTGTACTTAGTATAAATTTATTATTTGTTTAAGTAATAACTTTTCAAAATCGAAAAATCGTCTTTGGGCTATTTCTTGCAATCATGTGGGTAAGTCTAACTGTAGTAGTAGGTCGCATATCATGGTATAAACGAATGCAACGTGATAAAACTTCTATTCAAATTCTAAAATCGTATCAGGTATAATAAAATTTGCATCACAGCTACCACTAAAAGCTTCAGAAGCTAATTCAAATGATTAAAGTGCGTTGAAAGCATTTAATAATATTGGAATGTTATCGTCATTTAATAATGTTATGGAACCCAAATCATTCAGCCATTTGACCTGGCAATCCAAAAGCAAACTTAATTCCATCCCGTGATTTAAAAAAAAATTGTGTAAATTAGTTTTCGAATTACGACGAAATGATCTCCCTTGATGATTTTCATTGCCTTTACCGTCATTTGATTTTAAAGTGCTTTAAATTTAATAATTTGGATTGGTTTTTCATATGGGTTCTCTGACCCTATACTCTTTTACTAATGTCTCGTTTTAGCTGCGTTTTGCTCAATCATGCCACTGCGTTGACGATGATAGCTCGTGGTTCGAATTCGTTATGATCCTTTGACTTATACATAGCTTAGAAATAATTGTTGCTTATTACTTACCTTGATCCGTTCTGATCATATGAAGGCATACGAACAGTGGGATATATTGCGATACAATGGTTTCTGCTACCGTAACCTCCGTTATATCATAAGGAGACTTCCGGTTTACACATGAAACTGTTAATGACTGCCAACAGATAAACATAACCCTGCGATGGTGATAGATTACCTACTATCTTCATATGGAAATGCAGGTTTTAGCATTTGTATAAATGGCGACTTTGTATGCCGGATCACTTTTGATGTTTAGCAATGAAAATATGTGTCTTTGCCGCAAAGTTCTTGAGTTGGTGTTGGAATGCCACTGTGTGACAAATTGTGAAAATGGTCAAAAACTTCGAGTCTCATTAGTTATTTTGAATCACGGCCACACATCGCTTCACGATTCTAGTTTCGCATCGTCGTAAAACATTCAAATTTGTAAGCACGTTTTCCAAACAATCAGCTACTTTAGGCCTGGAGAGATAGTCGGAAGACAACAGTGTTGAATGCCAGTAGTGAATTGAGTCATATATTTCAAAAGGCGGATTTGACATGGGCATCCCGATGTTTTGGATACAATCGCACAAATAAGTGGTTTTGATCTGTATAGACGCAGAATGATCCGTTTTCCATCATGGTTCTAAATCTAAATTGGTAACAGTAGTTTTTTTTAGAAAAGAAACTTAATGGCTTGGATATTTTCCTGGTAACGTTGTACTGACAGTCCCCACTCCTATTTCCAAACTATCCATCATAATATTCCAAAAAGCGTTATCTATCGAGTGAACTAAGATGTGGGCAGATGCTAATTACATAGTAAGCTTCAATAATATATTTGTTACATTCGGCTGTCAACTTAAATTCTGTTAACGTTTTTCGCAATTTGCCTTTATTTTTTAAATGTTCGGATATCGATGTTAGCATCAATATAAAACTATTCTAAAAGTTTATACTCGTACCTAAAAACGTTGGCATCTGCTTAATAGATCCTGAGGTATCCAGAGCTAAAATTGCTTTTAAACGATCTATTGACGGACTTATGCCATCTACAATTGCCGTATGAGCTAGAAAATTCAGAGAAGAACACCAAACTCGCATTCTGACTCTTATATTTTTTAATCAAACTTGGAAAACCATTAAAATAGTGCGCGTAAATGATTCGATACTTTACGACGTAATCAAAATATCGTCTATACCGGGTGTTTTTTTTAAATTGAGACGATCAAATATCTCGAAAAATAGCCACTCTACGGAAAAAATGTCCATAATCAAAATTTAATCATACCGCGGGGGAAATACATTAGTGCAAAAAAAAAAGTCCCCCCACCCCCGCTTTGTAGGTGGGGCGGGGGTAACTTTTAAACTAAGATAGGAAGCCATATTTTTTATTGCAGATACGGATTCTACGACTAAAAGTACGTATGATTTGAATAAAATATTTTGTTCGGTTCATGATAGATGGCGTTGTAATCGACGAAATTCAATTTTCAATTTCTCCTTCTTAGAACACACGCATTCGATTCTGCAATACGTTTGAAATAAAAAAACATCAAGTTTTCATTGGAAATACTCGAAATTCGTCATCAAAACAATTTATTCAGTTTTGTAAATCTAAATAAGTGTTCAAAATTAATTTCAAGTTTTATTATTAAATTTCAAAAATACAAAATTCAGGCCATCATTTTGAACACTTATTTTAGATTTACAAAACTGAATAAAGAACTAGCAGCTCCCATCCTATCCCATAACTGAGAGGCAAAACTTTTCTTGTGTTATTCTAGAGTTTTGTTAACAGTTTCTATAAATATTAGGTCAATTCGTATTTTATCCAGTACAAATCCGTTACCCAGGATAACCAATGCGAGCTAGGATAAGCTTACACTAAGACGAATTTACACTTGGTATATTTACATTACGGAGGGTTCATCCACAGGGGCACGTATAAAAATGAGCAGTGAACAAAGCAAGCTCAGTTTTTGCTTTTGATGAAACAAATAAATGGTTCATCCGTAGTGATTCAGCAGTGACACGTATAACATTGTATTTCATTGTCTCCCATCGAAACAGTAAGCGAATAGATGAGCAAATGACAATTTTTTTCAGATCCAGTTTTTGGTGAGCAACGATTGAGTATATGTTTTCCATCTATGGAGCCAGAAATTATTCATGTCATATTGTAAAAATCATTTACAATTTATTTCACTGTTCTGTAGTTTAGGGAACCTTGAAGCTGGAATCAATTTGTAAAAGTATTTTTTTTTTGATAATAATAATAAATAATAAACAAGTCTAAGTCAATCTGAAGAGGCCAAGTCGTTCTCTACATCGTGGAGCCATCGTCGCCGGCAACGACCTCTGCGCCTACCATATGGTGGCTCTCCTTTCAGAGATCGCTGCACAATTCGTTCCGGATCAGCACGCAGAACGTGACCGAGCCAGCGTACTCGCTGAGATCTTATTTCATGTACAATATCGGGGATCTTCATCAGATCTCTGATCTCGATATTGTACAGAGCTCGGTAGGTACCATCTATTTCGCGTTTTGGGCCGTAGATCACACGCATGACTCTTCTCTCAAATGTTAGGAGCCATCTCTCGTATTCATCCGTCAGCGCCCAACTTTCACATCCAAACATAACAACGGGCCTGATCAACGCTTTGTAAAGCTTCAGCTTCACGGCACTTGATAAGTGTTTAGATTTTAGCAGTGGCCTTAGAGGATACAGAGAACGACTGCCAGCTGCCAGCCGTACTTTAATATCCTCACCCACACTATTATCGTGAGTGATAAGAGAACCCAAATATATGAACCTCCTCACTCCCTCAAACGTGTGGTGGCCACTACTAAAATCTGGTGTGCCACTGTCCCTAAAACCTGAGAACAGGTATTTCGTTTTGGACTCATTGATCTGAAGTCCAACAGAAGCTGAAAACTCTACAAGCGGATCAAGTATTTCTTTCACTCCGTTGCTATTCAGTCCAATCACGCATATGTCATCTGCATATGCAAGCACCTGATTGGACTGGCGATATAAGATGTTACGCTGCGGTGTTTCAGTTTTACGAAAGATGTACTCCAACATGAGATTAAAGAGTATCGGGAACAGAGCATCTCCCTGCCGAACACCCGAGTTAACTACAAAACTTGTCGATAGCCTGTTCTCAACTTTAACACAGCATTGAGACTGCGTCACTGTCATCCTACATAGTCGTACCAGTTTTGTTGGCATTCCTAGGTATTCCAGGGCAGACCATAGACTCTCTCGATTGATCGAGTCATAGGCCTGCCGGAAATCCAGGAACACCTGATGTACGGGGATGGATGTCTCATAATATTTAGATAGAATCATCCGCAGCGAAAAGACCTGATCGGTGACTGATCGGACGAAATCCTCCTTGATAGTCACCAACCAAGCCCTCCGCCAGAGGAGTGATTCTATCCAATACACTGTATGACAGTAACTTGTAAGCTGTGCAAAGGAGAGCTATACCGCGATAATTCTCACACTTCAAGCGGTCTCCCTTCTTGAAGATGGGGCATATCGCGGCCACTTTCCATTCGTCAGGCATAACTTCGGTTCGCCATACTAATCGAATAAGGTCGAAAAGACAGTTCAACAAAGTAACCCCTCCGAATATCAAGAGCTCCGAATTAATGCAGTCCACTCCAGGTGCACGGTTTCGTTTCAATCTCTGCATGGCTTTAGTGAATTCCTCATGGGATGGCTCCTCAGTGCAAATCTCCGCAGTCTGTATTAGAGGTGGCTCAACAACAGTCTGTGACGCATGATGGACATCAAGCAGGTCAGTAAAGTGTCCACTCCATGCGTCAAGTACTGCGTCGATGTTGACACAGAGGTTTCCATCCCGGTCCCGAATGGCGGTTGACGTAGGCCTGAAAGTATGGTTCAGTCCAGTAATTCCTTTAAAGAGATTACGCGAACTGCGCTCATTACTGAGTTGTTGTACTTTCAGAACCTCGGCCTTCCACCATTCTCGCTTCTTCCGTCTACAAATCCGCTTAGCTGCCCTTCTTGCAAGAGCAGCCTTGTTTTTCCTCGCGATTGTGAGACGTTGTTGCACTTCATTATGGGCTATATTTTGTTGCTCAACTGCAAGACGACACTCGTCATCAAACCAATCATTCTTGGGTCTGACTTTCACTATACCTAAAGTCTGTTGAGCAGCACTGACAACCGAAGTTTTCAGTACCCCCCAGACAGAGTTCACGCAGTCAGACTGGTAATTAGCTTCATTAATGTTGTCGCTGACAAGATCCTGATATCGTTTCTTTTGATCTTCATTTATCAGACCTTCACAGTCGAAACGTACCATGCGTTTCGCTGTGTTCCCAGACTTGTACGAAAACTTCCATCGTAGCTTTGCAGCGACCAAATGATGATCGCTGCCTACGTATTTGGTTGCTGACCGATAAGTTCTCACATCCTGCACAACCTGAGCCCGTCCTTTAGAAACTAACACATGGTCAATTTGGCTGCGGGAAGTTCCGCGAGGATGTGTCCATGTCTCAAGATGTATGTGTTTGTGAGGGAAGAATGTGCTTGCTACTCTAAGATCATGAGCAACCGCAAAGTACATCATTCTCTCACCATTATCGGTCACAGTTTCGTGTCGGGAGTACGGACCTATGTTTTCACACAAGTCGGTCTGATTTCTGCCAGCTCTAGCATTAAAGTCCCCAATTACCATTCTAACATCGTGTTCGGGTATAGATCCCATCAGATCGTCCAAGTCATTGTAAAATGAGTCTTTATCTTGGGGCTGGCTGACCTCTGTGGGCGCATGTACACAAATTATCGACAGGTTAGCTAACTTCATGCGCAAGCGAAGCTTACACAATCGGTTATTAACTGCTTGGAAATCCAAAACAGCGTTCTTTACCTGCGGCCCAAGAAGAAATCCAGCTCCAAGATTTCCGAGGTCATCTCCACTGTAGAACAACGTATAGCCCTGGGACACATGGTCTCCACTTTTAGGCCAGCGAGTTTCTTGAAGACCAACGAGTTCCAGCCGATACTCCTTCATGCACGTGATTAGGCCCTCTAACGCTCCTGGTTTCCTTAGTGATTGCACGTTCCACGTGCCGATCCTAAATCTCGTGTCCGGGTACTTGAGCGGGGGTCCGGTGTTGTTTTGGCGGTATCCATTTTTCTTTTTGTTGACTTTATAAACACTATATTTTTTTACGGATGCGGGTCGTCAGCCCAGCGATCCAACCGTTTAGTCGCCTCCTACGACAAGCAAAGGATACTGTGGTGGTATTCTTGGGAAACATGTTCGTGCAATTTTGATTTACGAGACATGTGAGTGCCCCCCGACCACAGGGGCCATTTTTTTTTGATACTTGGCGACTTAATTGACCATTCAAAAAATCGCGTGCGTTCTTCTAGAAAAGGCAACAGATTCCGGCTTCTTTCAACATGTATTATGGATGGAAGAAGCTACATTTAATAACGTGGGAAGTATATAAACAGCTTCGATTTGCTCTATTATTCTGTAGTCAATCTACACCTGATGGGAACCGTTCACCAGCAATATGGATGACGATTGACGATTAATGGTTAGGCTGAAATTATTGGCGATCAAATAATTGAACCATTCTTTTTCGAACGCTATTTACTGTTATGAAGAGGGCTGCATCCTTACGACTTACACCAATCAAATCTATGACTAAACAATACCTCCATAATGAACTGGGCATACCAAGGTTCTCAATTTTATAGTACGCACAATACTATTGCTGATATGAAATATTAATTTATAAACTGTACTTGTACATGATAATAAGCTTGATATATTGTGCTCGAATTAAAACACAATTCATTTACGTATGTAAAATTTATCCTAAATCTGTCCTAAATAACAAAAATAAAATTTTTCTCTTATATGGGTTAGTGTGCAAACCACAATGTCTCAATATAACGAATTTTATCATAATGACGACCAAGTTTGTTACGACGAATATATGAATTTCTGACGATGAGAAATTGGTCCTAAATCTGTCCTAAATGCAACAACAACAAATTATTATGCATGCGTGTGAGTGTGAAGGTAAAATAAAAGTTTCGTTATAACGAATTTTATATTTTATATTGTGAATTATTAAATTTAGAGAAATTAGTTGATTTCCATAACTTACCAGTTTCACTTTTAAATAAAATTCTATGTAGATTAGAGATCTACTGATATCTAAACAAAATAAGTAGAATACCTCAAAATATGTCAAACATATAAGGAATTCTATAATTGTCGGTAGTATTTGAATTTAAAAATATTCGATTAAAGCACACTTAAAAAAAAAGGTAAGAAGTTTTAATAAGAGATTGTGTGTGTGTCCACTCCAAATGATCACATATTAGAATAACTCGACAAAAATTCGGAGATATCGGAATGGAATAAACATATTGGAATACTATGAACCAAAATTGTCTAATCATGAGTATCTGAAAGCCTATATTTTTGAAAACCTTAGTGGTTTTCCATTAGACCCGACCCACACCTATTCAATCATTTTTCGGCTATGATGGTCCCGTATTAGTTTCTAATAACGGAAGGACACTCAGATTTACCGAAATATAGGCTTTCAGGTACTAAGGACTGGACATTTTTGGTTCATAGTATCAAATCTGAAATACATATATCGTAGTGTCCGAATTTTTTCGAGTGTTTCTATTTAGGGGCCATCATAGCCGAAAAATGTATGAATAGGTTTGGTTTTAGTTTCACAGAAAATTAGTGATTTCCAAAATATAGGTTTTCAGTTACTTACGACCGGGCATTTTTGTTTCTAAGTAATCGAACCGGTGGGAAGTTAGCACGAAAAGTTAGCACGAAATTGACACTGGGAGCTCTAGTGGTTTGTATCTTGGATAATTTGGTTTATGTACTAAAACAATGAATTGTGTATTAGATAACAATAAACATATCATGAAATAAAAATTCAAAATATTTCATAATATTTATTTTAAAATAAAATTAAAATTAAAATATTGTAATAATCATAGTATATACAATTTTCGAGTACTGAATTTAACAAATTTACATCAAATTGAAAAATTAACTATGGGAAATAATGTGAAAGTACCAAAAGTTCAGGTTGGCCTTAATCTTTAAAATGTGAAGGCTAGTTTTGATTCCAGATTGAAGAACAACCCTTTGATATTTTCCATGCCTGTGGTCAGAATTTTTGTATGATTAACTGTGGTTGTGACTTGATGATAAATTAAAGTTATGGTTTTATACTACAAAATTCTTTTTTTTATTTTCTTTATTATTTCCCATAGAAAATGTTTCAATTTGATGCAAATTTGAATAATTCAGTACTCGAAAATGCGTCATAAAAAAATTCTGACCACAGGCATGGAAAATGTCAAAGGGTTGTTCTTCAATCTGGAATAGAAACTGGCCTTGACATTTTAAAGATTAAGGCCAACCTGAACTTTTAGTACTTTCATATTATTTCCCATATTATATTATTGATGCAATGTTTGTTGTGAAGAACAATATTTAACTCAATTTTACAAACTTAATAAAATATAGTTTTGATTTCGTGCTAGCTTAAAAATTAACTTATTTACACAATCCATTTTTCGTGCCAACTTTAGTACAAGATGTATAATAACCATGACTCAAACCACTAGAGCTCCCAGTGTGTTTTTCGTGCTAACTCTTCGTGCTAACTTCACAGACATGTAATCGAACTGATTAATTTTAATTTAAAAAATATATAGAATTTGTTATTTGTTTACCTTACTTGTTAAAGTTTTGATGAAGGCTCCTGATTATGCTTAGACATTAGTAACAGATCTCTAATTAAATGTGAATCCGTATCGTTTTTTTTTTAAATTCCCTTATCTAAATAATTTACAATAAAAATGTAAAAATTCGTTATAACGAGACTTTTATTATACATATATTTATATACACTCACACATATAAATATTTATTTGTTGTTGTTGGTATTAGGGCAGTTTTAGGATAAATTTCACGTGAATAATTTCTGAATTTACTTTTGTCAATCCTAGGAAACGGACAACATAATGACGTATATACCAAAATATCTTAAGGTCTAAACTATCCGAAAAATATTTCAATTTTGGAAAAGTAGGGGATTAGGAGTGTTAGGACAACCAAGTTTGGTATGTCCTTATGTATATCGATTAGGTATATGAGATTTTATAATTTTCTTGAAAAAGTCATAGGAAAATTACATATAGCGAACACGATAACATCGCATAAACCAAAATGTCTTAAGGTCTAAGCTATCCAAACAAGTTTTGTATCTCATGTATGTCGATTATATGATTTTTCCGAATTTTCTTGGGAAATTCCTAGGAAGCAAACATAATTATGACGTATATATACCAATATGTTTTAAGATATAAACTAACCAAAAAATATTTCAATTATGGAAAAAGTAGGCGATTAGAGCTGCTGTATAAGACAGCAGAGAATTTTTTCTGCTGTAATTTTATTAACTATAGCAGAAAAATTATGAATTTGTGCATTTTTTACAAGAATTTTTGTAACATCTAATTACACGTTAGCAGAAAATTTGTAAACTTTTAATATATTATTTGTACCAAACAAAATATTTTCTATTTTGAACTACATGCCAATTATTATATTAATAATTTCTCATAAAAAAACTAATATGTAACCAATATGTCGTGCTGTTTTTCTGGTAGCTGAGATCAAAACACACCTACAGGAGCATTTTAAGAAAAATCGTTCAAGTCAGAAGAGCTCCAGAATTTTTTGAAATCTTGGCCATATGAAATTTTATATAGTTATTTTTCTTATACATATTGGATTCTATCTTGCTATATCCGATAACTTTTATACGTGATCATATCATAATATAATTAAAAAATAATTACGAACATGCCCTTTAAGCGAACAAGAAACATTGCGAGCATTTATTTTGTACATATGTATGTATACTATTTTTCCTTTTACTGATCATGATAATAAAACTGTAATTGAAATGAGGAGACATATATGTATGTACATATTTATTTTATCAATATTAATAATAATAGTTTGTTGCCATTATTATGTTGCTCCTTACTGTGTCAACAATTTGGCTCTAACGGTTTCGATCCTAAGCTTGGCCCTACTATCTTAGACAGTAGATACCAAGTCATTCTCTACATTGTGGCTCTTATTTCATGAGAAGAGATTATTTCATGTACAATATCGGGGATCTTCATCAGGTCACTGATCTCGAAATTGTACAGAGCTCGGTATGTACCATCTACTTTGGGTTTGGGACCCCTTTGAAGATATTGCAGGAATTCATCGGAATTTTTTAAAAATTCCTCTGACAACATGTGCGTAAATAATCCATCCCAGACTTTTTAAAATTATTTAATTTGTACAGTGGGTTCAGCCCGGAATGTTTTTACATTTATACATCCCAGAATTTTTCGTTATCACAAAAGGTACAGTTGGTACCAAAATACCCATCCCAAATTTTTTTAATATGTAAAATTTATTTGGTGGAAAATAAATTCTTCAGGGAAAGTCGTTAAAGGGATGGTTATTTTTTCTTTGTGATTAAGTTAAGTACCCTGTTAGCAACGATAACACGAGCTTTGATAATTTTGTGACCCTTGGAATTTCCGCAATATAAATAAATATGTCACCTTTGCGAACTTTTCAAAGAGAAAAATAGATTAACTAAGATTCCTAGTAGCGGCAAGCGGAATTTCTATCATAGGATTCTATCATAGTTCGCAGAAGCGCACTGCAGCCTTAGCAAACTGTACAAGTTTGAACCAAGGTATGGAGGACAACTGATCTACATTAATAGATCTACAGCTGAAAACCTGAAGCCGAAAAATATTGAAAGCTACACAACTGTACACAAAGTGCAAGCAGTCATCATATTTTACAAGACAGTCATTTCAAAAAATTCTGAAGCTCTTCTGACTCGAACAATTTTTCTTAAACTGCTTCTGTAGATGTGTTTTGATACCTGCTACCAGAAAAACAGCATGGCACACTGGTTACAGTGGGGTATTTCCATACATTATTGTCAAAAAACTGAAAAATTTCATATGGCCGAGATTTCAAAAAATTCTGGAGTTCTCCTGACTTAAACGATTTTTCTTAAACTGCTCCTATAGGTGTGTTTTTATTCCAGCTACTAGAAAAACAGCATAGCATACTGGTACCAGGGGGGTATTTCCATACATAATGGTCAAAAAGCTGAAAAATTTCATATGTCCGAGATTTCAAAAAATTCTGGAGATCTTCTGACTCAAACGATTTTTCTTAAACTGCTCCTGTACATGTGTTATGATCTCAGCTACCAGAAAAACAGCACGAAATATTGGGTTTTTTATGAGAAATTATCAATATAATTATTGGGATGTAGTTCAAAATATAAAATATTTTGTTTGGTACAAATAATTTATTAAAAGTTTACAAATTTTCTGCTAACGTATAATTAGTTGTTACAAAAATTCTTGTAAAAAATGCACAAATTCATAATTTTTCTGCTAGTTAAGAAAATTACAGCAGAAAAAATTCTCTTTATCTATAGTGCTGCTCCTGGTGGTGAGTAGAAAAAATACATTTTTTCTGCTGAAAATTTTCTGCTATCTTATACTGCATCGATTAGAGGGCTTAGGACAACCAAGTGTAGGATATTCTTATAAGTATGTAAGGTTTTAAGCTATCCGAAAAATATTTCAATTACGGAAAAGTATAGGGGATTAGGGAGTTTATAGGACAACCAAATTTGGTATGACCTTAAGTATGTCGATTATATGATTTTTCTGAATTTTCATAAGAAAATCACAGGACGGGCACACCATAATGACACATATCCCAAGATATCTTAAGGTCTAAGCTATCCGAAAATTATTTCAATTTTGGAAAAGTAGGGAATTAGGGGTTTTAACACAACCAAATTTGATTATATATAATCGACATAGGTACATACATCCCCTACTTTTTTTTCAGATAGCTCAGACCCAAAGACATATTGGTTTATATGTCGTTATGGAGTTAGCTTCCTAGGGTTTTCCCAAGTAAATGCCGCAAATCATGTATTCTTCCTGCCAAATTTTGTTGCCCTATAGAGATAAAATGCGTTATATCAAGATAATCTGCATTGCTATGAAACCATATATGCGAAAATTGTTTTTGTTGTTTTATAGTACAATTTTAGACAAACTTTTTAGACAATTTATGTCCTAAAAAAATTACAATTTTTATTTTAATTTTTTTAGAACAGATTTAGGACAAAATTCAAGTGAATATACATTTACATTAAGCAAAGTTTTATTAGTTGACATACAGTCGTAGGATATTTCGGTTTCTTTAATAGGGCAAACATGATCAGCGCCTCTTTTCGATTCACCAATGATAATGAGCAGCATTAATAATTGCTCATCAAACAGTATTCAACATACATTTAGAATTCATATGTCATGTACAATTTTATGTTAATTTATTTTATTTTAATTATCCTAATTTCACCTCTGTTTATGTATAATTTAATTTCATTATATACAATATTTATAATTTGCATGCATTATATACTTGCCAAACATTTTTAATACTCTCATTATGTACAATTAATGTTATATTTTTTAAGAAGTTTTTGTTGTTGCTTTTAATCTCTCTGAGATTATATTTTGTATTGGAAAAGTACATTCAAATTTGTAATAAATAAATTAGTCTTCTTACAACATTCAACAGATTTAGTGGTGGCTATCACATTGTTTTTATTTATCTGAATTACTAAACATTTTGAGATCGCCACAAGAGCGAATATTCATATTCATCATATAAATCGCATCCGCATATAGCGCAACGAAATACATTCTACATTCTAAACTCATCTTATTCTACGAAACGGAAAACGCTCCGCTTCATTATCAACCAACATTTTACATCCTCTAGCTGTATTGCAAGCGCTCTTAATAACCAAGCGTATCCTATCCAATTCATAAGTATTTGTGATAGGAAAAATTTACGGTTCCATTTCTGTTTGTTATCATAAAAACTTATCAACAAATGTTTTTTTATTTGATTTCAATTTTAAATAAAGTTTTAATTTCTATATATGTACATTTGATACAAAATTTGACATTCGTAATAAAATTATATTGAATTAAATTTGATTCATTAGTATTTGTGATGTTCTCGAAATTACAGATATCTGTCCGATGCGTACTATATATAATTTATCAAAACCTTACGATAGTATTCCAAGACGGTTAACAGAAGTGAGGAGGTGAGGCTTATTTTTCACAAATACTGATGTATCGAATAGTATCAAGTTCGCCATAAACTTATACTCTTTTCAACATGACAGTGATAACAACCAAACACAATTGACATTTTGCTGGCGTGTAGCGGTCATTTAAATTCCATATCTATTATGTATTATAGAAACAACAACAATAAAATTTACATTTCACACGTGATAACAGCAAACGTTATGCTTATACAATGCTTCAATTATACCTCAATTTGCTTATTTGTATCCTCTGAATTTATCAAAACTATTCTCAGAATTATTATTGCTGATAGCACCACGTACTTTACCATGTTTTATGTCATACACGATAGATTTCCCATTCGTTACTAATTATTTTCAAATGATTACAAATATTATTTATAATAAAAATATCTATGGTTTTAATTACCCGGTGGGGATTATAAATTTCCCTTTAATTAAAGCTATGGAATTTTTTTTTTTTAGATCGAAACGGAAGCATTTCTTAAAAATAGTACAATACCAATTTGCTTCCAGCATTAGATTAATCTGTTTTCTTTAATGCCAAGTTGCATATAAATACACGATGCAGAATGTTCACTGCATCAAACTGGTTCTAGCAGTTTTTCAATACACAATTGCATAAGCTAAATAAATTACAACCTGAAGTCCATAAAAATGAAATTCATTATTGTTGTTTGTGCCATTATTTTGGGATCATTCGCCGCTGGTGAAGCCATTTCATCCAATAAATGCGATGCCTGTAAGAGTTTTATGGAATATTCGGGCCATCAAGATGTAGTAAGCATATAGTACACCTGATTAAGTGTCTGAATTCAATATGTACCTTATATATTTACAGACAATCTGCGCTAGTGTTTGTGACGAAGCGTCCGGGGAGGAAGTCAATTCTGCTGAATTAACACTTGTTCAATTGGGTTGTACTGGTTGTTTGTCACTTGCCAGCCGAATAACCAGTGGAATTCATCATTTTTCATTCCGTAACATCATTTGGGGGGTTAGCCGTGGTTGCAGTCCATCAATTAGAAATTGCCATGCATTTGTTGCAAAAAATGAAGATGCACTGATTGATGCTATCTATCATTATAAGAGAAATCCTCGATCCATCTGCCATGCCGTACACCAGTGTTAAATTGGTACGAAATTATTTATCTAAAAATTTAAACAAAACCTACTCTTATGTCTATTCGAAAATAAAATTGATATCCTGTTTTAATCGTTAAACGCATGAAATAATTTTTTTTTGTACATCCAAGAATCTTAACTTTCTAATTTTTGCACGATATATGACGTCATTTCTTAAAAGTTAAAATATTTGAATTGGTTGTTCTTTCGATTTTGTTTGCAGGAAAAAACATCCAAATATTTGAAAATTATTTTTTTTTAATAATTTTCAAATATTTCATAGAATCAGTAATGTTCGCTCTAAATTTCTGACAATATTATTTTTAATTAGAAAGAATTTGTCACTTTTTCCATGCATTTAGACCAACAGTAGTCTGAAGTTTATGGCAAAACTGTTTGACGAAAATCCTGACAACATCTTACTCATTATTATTATTACAATTGGTTGGAACGCACGAGGATTCCGCAAACACAACAGTCTCCCCAAACTGAGCAAGGTTAGACTAAGGTATAGAGAGAACAAATAACCTAAATTTAAAGACATAAAGTTAAATACTTGAAACCGAACAGAACTGAAAGGTGGACTGCTGCGTCAAGACAACCTTCGCATATAACATCATGAGCTACGAGGTACATGATCTATAAAATGATCATGTCACGTAAAAATCGCTACCAAGACTCTTATCTGACTCTTTTATAAAGTATTTACTTCGCCTTATGACAGCAAGACTTCACAAGCCACTGAAACCCTAGGTCTTTCAGAGCACAGTCCTTTATAGTTTTATTACCGTAGTTGGAAGCTAAAGACGCCGCTTGTTCAGAACAATTAAAGTTAATTGGGAACCAGCTTTGGCTAAACAATCCTATCTCATTGCCTACGATGTCACAATGCGAGGGGGTACTCACATGACCGTAACTTGCTTAACGAGCTTGGAAACCAAAACTTCCACTGAGATACGAACGAGAGCCATTAGAAAAAAAGAAAAAGACTATGGACTTATCTAACTTGTTGAGCCACATTTCTCTAAATATAGAGAAGTGAAATGCCAGTAATTGGCCAGCAATTTGTAATTAACAAGTCGATTTCTGGTAAGCGCATGAAGAATTCTTTTTAAGAATTTGAAAAGACAAATGTTCCACGATAGAATCGATAATATTCCCCGCCCCAATGCACTTCAGGCGAAATGTTTGGCAACATTGACAGAAACTAATCCACAATGCGGGATTTGAGAATGGATTCAATTCATAAGATAATGTTCGGTCAATATCAAAATTTGTACAGGCAGAAGTGATCATAGCAAACGAAGTGCTATCAAAAGCTTGCGCTAAGATAGTACCGACAACGATCTCCTTATTAGTAAGAGATTTTTCAATCCTGGTTACTCGTTCATGTAGTGCGGTTTAGAACTTACTTAGCATGTTGCATGTTACTGATTGGGAAGATGATTAGAATATGGTCTCTAATTAATCTGTCGGTGAATTTTTCAGAGCTTTAAGAAAAGTTGAGGACCGGCTAATAGGCCGAAATGACTTAGGGTCCGTATATAATCGGACTTACCAGCTTTCGGGATAAAACAACACTACTCCTGCTACAAAATTTTGAGACAGGGTTAAAGCAATGTACGCTTGAAAAATATGGAGCAAATGATCCTGAATGTGAGGTAAGCTCTGCTGTAATCCAGCAGGGAATAAACCTACAGGACCGCCAGCCTTATAAGATTAACCAGCATGCTTGTGAGCCAAATACCAATCGGGATTTGCAACAGAAGTTCTGATGCATTCGTCAGCTACATCATCCGGGTTGCCATTATTATTAACATGAAAATGAATAGAAAGAAGCAGATCACCAATTTCCTTGTCGGAAGAGGTAAGCTAACCGTTCGGTAGACGACGAGAATCAAGTCTACACAAACTATTCTTAGCCAAAGCCTTATTGAGTTCAACGAAAGCAAACGGGCTATTAATTTCCCTTAAAGCTCCCAAATTCTGAGTATGCTATTACCTATGTTGTCCCCAACAATTATTTTACATGATGATTAGTGCAGATATATCGGCAGCTCATAAATATTCCAACATATTATAAACGATAATTAAGGAGGGCAGGTATCACCGTGATCAAATTTTCAACGTAGATGCCGGGCATTCATTTCCAACATTTACCAACTCTACTTTCCGAAACTGCTTTTAATGTATTTAACAGAACAACCAAGGTCACTCAAAGAATTTAATAAATCCCTATTGCCGATAATTTGGCGGTCCAATAAGATAGCTGGAATACTTCAGCATTGTTTAAACATTGGTTTAAGCATTTCGTTTGCCCCTCAGTAAAATCCTCTAAATCCTTGCCTAAAAATACCACGGCACTAATTCAGCCTATGGAGCAAAGCGCGATAAGTACATTCAAAGCGTATTTGCGGATAACCGTAATTGGTGCTACCGAAGACTTAGATTGCACATCAAAGATACAGTACACAACATTGAAGAATCATGGAAAGCAATGAGTCCACCTACAATGAAACGTGTTTGGAACAAAATTTGGCCAGAGCCAGCTAATAACGTTGATGCCCTAGTTGAACCTATCCCGGAAGTCATACAAATCATAGTGGAACTTGAAAATCAACTCCGTTTTGAAAATTTTGAGGAATCCGACATTAAGAAATTGCTGAATGTCAATGGAAATAGTCTGTTCGACGAAGATTTACTGCAAATGGAACAATATCGGCCGCTTGAAGAGTTCGCGGATGATGAGGACAGTACGACTATTCCTCAACAGTTAACTACGAAGGAGTTGTCCGATGCTTGAAAGAGTTGTCCACAACACCTTCGGCATTTTATTTTAATGCGGGTTTGTGCGGGTTATCACACATTTATTTTTAAAAAAAAATGGAAATTTTGCTGCATCACATTTTAAAAAAGATGTTGCCTTCGAAATGGGACGCTTTTTGTCAATATTCATTCGCGAGTTGGAAATCTGCTATTATCATGTTATGGATAATAAAAGTTGTTAATTGGTTTGATAAAATTGAGACTCGGATTTTCGATTCAACTCGATTATAGAGAGGCTGATAACTCTTCAGATAATATTCGGAACGAAAATATATATGAGTTCGAAATATAACCATTAGAAATTACGTCAAGGGAAGTTATAGTTTCAATAGGAACGCAAAGAACATTACAACTAGTACTATTGTAAATAATTGAATGATAAATAAAGGAGCGGGATCATAAACTACAATTCACAGCTCACACTGAAATGCAATAATTTAGATTTACAGCTTAAAATCATATATCATGCACATAGAACAATTTGTTTGATAAACTAATATCATGTTTAAGAGAGCAATTCAAATATCATTAACGCTATGTCGTCGGTAGATTACAATAAATTAGGAACAGTCAGTATTGGCACTAAAACAGATCCTTGCAGCCTGCAAGGATTGCAGCACTCTCACATTAAAAATCCTTTTGTCACTTATGCGTATATATTGCACTTAATTTTTGAGGTACGATTCAAATAGATTCAGTGCAATCAGGGGTAGGCGTCATTTACGAGTCATGTATTATTTTCTACGTTGACGCGTTGACAACCCGTGGACAACGTCAACAACGTAGACAAAGTCGTTAATATAGACAATTCCTAGAGTGCCATTAATTTAGAATTTCCATAAGTTTCAGTGCTTCGAACAATTTGCAGTGGTAAATTTTAAAAATGTGCTGTATTTGTTAATAAACTGGGTTGTAAGCTAAATAATAGTTCAAATTAAATCAGGGATCACATAACATAACTTGTAAGTCTACATTGTTTGCAGTTGTGGAAAGAACAGCTCGCACAAAAATCGGAAAACACCGCTCACAAACATCAGAAACATGGCAAAACTGATGGAAATCTTTACAAGAAGGTTATAAATAACTTTCATTAAAAATATTCAACCGTACCATAAAATTTAACACAATTCGAGTTAAGGAAGGCTATAAGAGTTACCGAGTTATTAAAAAGCCAAATCGTTTAGATAACCAACACTTGTTCGCTAAACAATGTACCAGACTAATGACCAAATTTTCACAAAATTTTGTGGATGTATTTTGATGGATGACAAAAACCATGGCAATGCTCCTTCTAAGTATAAGCACTTCAATTAGATACATTTGCAAAAAAAATTATGATTTGGTCAACAAATTGCAGCTGTGGAGCTAGGTTTTTGTCACATATTCCATAATGACGTATTTTGCCGCTAATTCGTCAACCCGATGCAGTAGTAAAATTTTGAGCATTTAGCTAGTTCACACAACTTTGTGTCTATGCTAGTCCTCTAGAACGACCACCTTTACCTAATCTAACCTTACCTAGCTAGTTCACACGACTCTAAAAAAGAAATAAATTGAGATTAACCAATTCGACGTTATCTTAAAGTAGCTGAGTCCACAGGTTTTCGATCTACCCAAAAATATTTGACTATAGTCAAAAGATTAGATTGCTAAAGAAGAATGGTGGATGCGTTAATATAACCATATTGGTGCTAAAATCACACCGGTACTTGTGTCAGAAACAGGGAGCATCAAACAATGTACAACAGACCAATTGTAACCGTTTAGTGTAATAAAGAATGTTTAATTAAAGCTATTCGTTATTTGATTTCAACATATTTTCGAAAGTTATACTCAAAAAACTCAAAAAATTCAATTTAATCGAATGGAAACTTTATTGTCATTCGAAAAAACTTTGTTGCCATTTATTTGTTTAAAAATTATATCGTTTAAATCTTTGCCGCAAAAAAATGGTCAATAGCACCTACTTTTTGAAACTAAATGTTGTCGAGATCACGAGATTTAATTTCAGGCAGCAAATATTCCTATCATGGCGCAATAACGAACGTATGTTCCGGCCGTCTTCATTTGTGAAGGAATTTGAACCGACACAGGCCCATAAACCACACCAAACCGTCTATTTGGTTGCATATCATCCAATACTGTAAATTTGGATTCAAACTTTTCAATGGTACTAAAAATAGTGGTCTGGATAGACCAATTATGTCAACCATAACTTGATCGAAACGCACGAAACACATTAATCACAGAATGCTGATTTTCGTAATAATGCTGAAAATATTGTAGACGCTGCGCCGAGCTCTGTCTGTTCATGATAACATGGCAAACAATACTGAATAAAAATACTATGACGGTTTGATATTACTACAAAAATTCACCTCTAGATGAATCATCCTTTAGTATGGTATGTGATTCCCGATTTAATTTGAATCATTTTTAATTTCTTCCTATATACGCCTTAACTGAAATGCTCTTTTACAAAATACACGTGCGAACTGGTGCATTCGATTACAAATCGTTAAAATATTGCAGATTGTTTGTTTTTTTTTTTTTTTGACAATCTTATTTATTCACATAAAATTTTGCAATGTACCTAGTCTATAGACTAACAACAATTCTTTTTTGACCTAAATTGCTAAATTGTGTTTAATTAAGGTATCCATTGGCTGACTATAGTGCTATCTCAAAAGGTTTTACTCTTTTCAGTCTTCTCACTGCTTCCCTGTGGTCGAGTAGTTGGATGGCCTCAACGTTCGGGTGATTCTGGAGCGTCACTTCATGCTTCAGTGCAGCATTGTTTACTTCTCTGGTGACAGTTTCCACTCTAAGGTCCCTGTGGAGGTCGCTATTACGTATGTAGCAGGGAGCATTTACAATATCCCTTAGTACTCTGTTTTGGAATCTTTGAACGATATCCATGTTGCTTGGTTTAGTACAACCCCACAGCTGAATTCCATACATCCAAATGGGCTTTAATATCTGCTTATATAGCATCTATTGATTGTTTATTGATAGATTGGAGTTCCTTCCCATCAGCCAATACATTTTTCTATATTTGAGTCTGAGTTCTTCATTTTTTTTCTTGACATGGACCTTCCATCTAAGTTTGGTATCTAGATTCATCACTAGATATTTTGCTGAGTTAGCATGTGGTAATGGGACATTATTTAATACCACAGGCAAATGATTTATTTTTCTGTTGGTGTAGTCTTCACGTATGGATTTTGTTTCGTTTAACCTGACACGCCATTGCTTCGTCCATCGATAAATTTTGTTCATCGCACTTTGAAGCTTATTGGTAGCTCCTTCTATGGTATCATCTACTACCAAAATAGCAGTGTCGTCTGCAAATGTGCCAATTGTGGTATTCTGAGATAATGGAATATCGCTTGTGAATAATAAATATAGAGTGGGTCCTAAGACACTTCCTCGTGGTACTCTAGCTTTGATCATTTTAATTTCTGAGTATGATTGTTCCAGTTTAACACGAAAGTGTCGCTCTGTAATGTAGGATTTTAATATTTGGCAGAATTGTGAAGGTAGAATGTTCTGGAGTTTGTGCAGAAGACCTTCGTGCCAAACTTTGTCAAACGCCTGGGCCACGTCAAGGAAGACTGCTGAGCAGATTTTCTTTTCTTCGAGTGATCTTTCTATGACATCTGTTATTCTATGAATTTGATCGATTGTAGAGTGTCTATCTCGAAATCCAAATTGATGCGTGGGGATTAATTCCTGCCTTTCAATTATTGGTTTCAATCTTTTTAAGAGAAGTCTTTCAAATAGTTTTGACATAATAGGCAGTAAGGAAATCGAACTATGGGATGTTATTTCGTTTGGTGGTTTTCCAGGCTTAGGTATCATAATCACCTCCGCGAACTTCCATACATTTGGTACATATTTCATCCTGAAAGCTGCATTGATTAGAGTTGTTAATTTTTTAATGCCCTTCTTCGATAGCTGTTTTAAGATTTTTCCTGTTATCAGGTCATAGCCTGGCGTTTTGTTTGGATTTACATTTTTTTTTATTTCATTAGTCAATTCCGCAGGGGTGGTCAGAGCGATTTCTTGATCAATAGTTTCCTATACTTCTTGGAATTCTTCTCTCTCTTGTACCTCATTAGGCTGAAAAATACATTCTAGATGGTCAGCGAAAACTTTTGCCTTTTCTTCATTCCTTCTGGCCCAATTCCCATTGCTTGTTCTTATGGGTGGTATTTGAGTTATAGGTCTTTTCATTCGTTTGGTTGTCTTCCACAAAGAATAGTCAGTATCCTTTTCATATGACTGTAGATATGAGTTTATTGTATCATTTTTAATGTACTGGATTTCCCTCCTGAGTCGCTGTGTCAGGTTATTCAGTTTGTTTTTATCTGCAGGCATCCTGGTGTATTGCCATTTCTTCCTGGCTCTCCTTTTTTCTTCGACAAGTTCCCTGATTTCTTTTGGGTAATTTGTACCTATTGTTCTTCTTTTGAACTCCGGCGTATTATTCCATGCTGACTGTTGTACGTCATTTATGAATTTTACGATTTCTTCATCTAGTTGTTCTTCTGTTTTTAACGGTACATTAAGTTTTATTCTACTATTTAGCTCTTTTTTGAATCCATCCCAGTCTGTATATTTATTTGTCAGAGTCGGGTTGCATTCTTTTGAGATTATTTTTTCACTGAGAGTAAATAGTATTGAAGAGTGATCGGAGCTCGAATCATACCCCTCTTCGATTTTAACATAAGTTGCTGGAAGTTTTCTAGTTATAAAGAAATCTAGTAGATCAGGTATTTTGTTATTATCTGTTGGCCAGTATGTCGGTTTGGCAGTAGAATGTCAATTACATCCAACTTCTGGCATTGCTCCAAGAAGTTCTTTACCTCTAGTAGTGATTATTCTTGATCCCCAATGAGTATGTTTCGCATTAAAGTCTCCGCCAATGATGTACTTATCGCCTAAGCTTTCCAGGAAGTGTCGGTAGTGTAATTTTTTAAGATTATATCGCGGTGGGCAATAAATTGCCGTTACGGCTAATGACTGATTTTTAGTTTTAATGCTGACGGTAGTTGCTTGTATTTCTTTTGTTTCATATTTTTTCTCTTCGTAATGTTGTATATTACTTTTTATTATTATCGCACTTCCTCCTCTGGCTGTATTTGCTGGGTGTATTGTATGGTATACTTGATTATCTCTAAATTTTATAAACGATTGTTTTGTAAAGTGGGTCTCGGATATGAGACAGATATCAATTTTTTGAATGTCCAATAATAGTTGCAATTCTTGCTGATGTTGCAATAACCCATTGGGGTTCCATGCTAGTATTCTAATGTCACTATTCATTCTAAAATATGGGTGACAGGAGCAGTCTTGATGCTGTTTTCTAGTTTCGTTAGTCTTTGAATGATTGATCCAACAGCTTTTTCTAGCTTTTGTTCTTGCTCATCCATTCGGTTTAGAATTGTTTGCAACATTTCATTATAACGGTCAAAATCGTTTTTCAATTCTGCTCCCTCTTTAGCAACTTCAGCATATGAGATACCTGGAGCTTGAATTATTTGATAAGCAGGTTTTCTTATCATTTCTATTTGATTTCTTGGCTCCGTTAATTTGCCTTTTGGTATGTCCTTTTTGTTGTTATTATTTTTTCTCATCTTCTGTACTTCTCTGGCAACTATACATTATCTATAATTTGCGGGGTGTGACTCTCCACAATTTATACACTTGGCCGGAGTTCTCTGGTTTTTGTACATTCTTTGGAGGAATGCTTAGCTGCGCATTTAACGCATCTTGGGTCTCTATTGCAGTAGTTCTGAGTGTGCCCGAATGATTGGCACTTTTTGCATTGCGGGAGCAATCTTAATTTTCGTAAAGCTTCAATCTCAACCTTCATGTTGAGGATAAACCTTATTTGATAAATATTTTATATGTCTTCATCTTTATCAAAAGTTAACATGAACAATGATAGCGGAATTTTATCCTTTCTCTTCAATATTTGTGTAACCTCTTTTATTTTCAAATTTTTAGAAAGTAATTCCTTTATTTCTTCTGGCTTACAGGATGGGTGCAGCTTTTTTGCCACAACTTTAATCGGCCTGGATCTTTTGTCCTCATAAGAGTACCATGTATTCCCCTTTTCATTAAGTGAAAGGGCCAGTTTTCTATAATTCTCCTCGTCTGGGACATTGACTTTAAGATCTCCACTACTGAGCATCGTTGTTTTTTATTGTATTTGGTTTGAATCCATCGTTTTTCGTATATCATTGTAGTTTTCAATCTTATTTACAATGACTGGTGGTGGTTTGGGTTGTTGCACCTTTTTACTCTGATTTTTTATTTCCTTGTTTTCTTGTATTTGTTCTGGAGAGACAAAGAGTGATTTGCTCAGTCGTCGCTTTTTTCCTTGTTTCTTTTTTTTTAGCACCCAATTCACTTCAGAATTAAGTTCATCTGAGTCCGTGACATATTCATTCTGACCGATGGCTACGTTTCCGCCAAATGCTTCGTTTTTAGCTACGTTCTGCTCTTCTATTCTTGATTTCTCTTCTGTTACAGCAGGTGTTAGAGCTTTTCTAAGTTCCTCATTTTCTTTTTTAAGTATCATGTAATCATTACTTAGCTTAGTTGTGATCTTTTCAAACTCGCATAGCTTTCTGCGTAGTTCAAAACTTTCCTTTTCATATTCGTTACAGTATCTTGTTGGTGATCTTGTCAATTTGAAACTCTTACCAAAAGGGTTAGTAACGGGGTTTTCTTCGGTAAAGTTCTCCGATCGTGATCTTTCCTTTAGCAATGGTTGGTTCCCCCCAGAATCCATGGAACCGGCCTTCTTCGAGAAGGGTGGAGTTTCCAAGTTAAAACCTGGATTACCACCTGGGGTAATATTTCCTTCCGTTGCTGCCATTGCATTTTCCTTTATGTTTGGCCCGTGGGGAGTATTTTATTTCCTCCCTACCCTTCGCTACCCGTAGATAACGATGAGCACTCCTGTATCCGCCACCTGAGAACGCGCTCTCTAGCGATTTACATACTCCGCCGAGCGTTACTGCCAAGTAATCTACGTAATATTTTACTTGTCGACAACCGCGTATATTACATGGCGTAATCTACCTCGCCCATCCCTAAGTGCAATACCTTTGACACCTAAATGCTTTGGAATTATTAACAAATAGAGCCGCTGCTTTTAAAGTATCATTGAGATATTGGTGAACGAGTTTGTCGTCAAGAGCGGAATTATTGCTTTTTATGTTGAGGAAGTTTTTATAAAACCGTATTGCTTGCTGTCTAGAAAATTTATTTTCTCTATGTAACTCATCAAACGGATTTTAATAAATTTTTCGAACATTTTTGAAAATAACCTCAAAAGAGTTATTGGGCGATAATTATTCATATCTTGATGAGAAACTTTTTTAAACATTGGCATAACTATACTTACTTTTAAACCATCAGGGAAAACTCCTTTGGATAAGCACGAATTGAAGATGTGGACCAAAACGTGAACAATACTTATATAATTTTAAAATACTTGCTTAAAATTACACTTTCTTTATTATCACTAACAATTTTATAAGGTGCATGAATAAAATATTCATTAAAGATGTTGGCGAGTAAAGAAAAAGTCTCTGCAAATAGTCCAATGCAAAAATTGTCAGGGCTTCAATCACACTCAAAGATACTGTGGGCGTATGGCAGGATGCGTTATATGTGCTGGTAACCACCTTACGAGCACGTGTACATTAGATAGGAACTCAGCTCCAAATGCATTAATTGCAAAGGTCAATGGTCACCGTGGCTGTGAGGTAGCTAAAGTGTTACAAAATATAAGAAATCGCGCTAGAAAGTCTGATCTAAACCGTAGAAACCCTGCTAGTGAAGCCCCGACCAATCAACACACAAATCGGGAATTATATAAATTACGAGGAAAAGAATCATATGCACAGGAATTACAACAGGCAAAAGCGAACGATAGCAACGACGGCCAAATTTTGATAGATGTCGTGAAATGCATAGATGCTCTAAATAAAAAACTTGATGAGCAGGCTGCGACCAATAAACTCATATTTGAACAGTTGAGAAACTTGTCATCATCGTTACCCAACACGACTAGAAAATACAAATAAAAATAAATTTACAAACGATCAGAATAGTAATTTGGAATGCGAATGGGCTGATCCAACACATCCCCGAGCTGGAAATATTTCTATTTAAACAAAAAATTTATATTTGTCTTATCTTTGAAACCCATTTTACTAACTCCTCATATGCCAGAATACGTGGGTACAGATTTTACCATGCTATTTATCCATCAGAGAGAGCAAGAGGCGGATTTGACATTCTTATTAAAGAGAACATAAAATACAACGAAGAATTAAAAATTGAAAGTGAATCTATGCAAATTACAATAGTCAAAACTCGCACAAAGTACAAAGAAATAAATGTATCAACAATATACTGTCCACCACGACATAATCTGATAAGAGACGATTATGAAGAACTTTTTAACACCATGGGAGGTTGTTTTATCATTGGTGGCGACTGCAATGCGAAAAACACATACTGGGGCTCCAGAGTTACTACACCAAAAGGGAGAGAGTTGTTTGAAGCAGGAAAAAAAAATTAAAATGTGACTTTCAATCTGGTGGCTCACCAACTTACTGGCCAACAGATTTAAACAAAACACCGGATCTTATACACTTTTATGTGATAAAAGGTATATCAGATAACTTATATACGTTTGGAAATAATGAAGGGCTTACATCGGACCACTCTCCTGTTATTATGACGCTCAGTGAAACAATAATTGAAAAAGAAATCAAAGCGAGAATGTCCAATAAGATTACCAATTGGAAAAATGTTTCGAGAATTTTGAGGACAAAACATCAATCTTCAAGCAGCAATAAGGAACATTATATACAAGTCGAAGAGGAAGTAGAAAGGCTGATAGAAAACATACAACAAGCTGCATGGCAAAGTACATCTTTCAAATACGCAAATAACAACAACTGTAAAAACTATCCACTTGAACTAAGAGAGCTTGTGGCAAAGAAACGAAAAGCTCGAAAGTCTTGGCAAATAAATCGAACCAAGGAAAATAAAACCGTCCTTAATAACCTATGTAACAAGTTGAAATCTCTGATCAGAACAGTTAAGAATGGATCAATAAGTACATATTTGTCGTCACTTACTAGCCACAAAGATTCCGATATTCGTTATGGAAAGCAACGAAAGTACTTAAGAGACCAACAAATTCGACGGCACCACTTAGAAGTGAGGATGGAAGCTGGGCTTGAAGCTGACTTCTTTGCGAGACACCTAGAAGAAACGTTTCAACCATTACCCAGGCAAACCGCGGATGAAAATGTTAATCTACTGAAACGATCTGATGAGCTTGAAATACAAAGTGTATCTCTACAGGAGCTAAAAGAGGAAATTCTTTATTGTGTCACCCAATATATTATTGACAACATTCCACTTGGATTTTATGTCGTCAGCAGCACAAAATAATTTTCTTTAATTAATTTTAATTAACTTTTTGCTATGTGCAGTATTGGAACGTTCCTTTATTAGTTTTTGGAATACCGATTTTATAATTATTTCGTTTAATTATGGTGGTGTGTTTAGAATCATTTAAAAAACAAATAAATTTATCAATAAACTATGAAAATGCAATATTTGAATCAGTAGCAGAAAATACTGAACTCCATTCATTGCCATCAAGATTTCGTCAAAGAATAGTTTATCTGCGTTCGTTGAACTGGACTGTGTGGTTTCACTGTGTTAGATTTACGTAGAATTAAGGTTAGATGAAGAGTGTTATGATCTATCACATTAAGCATTCAATTCCTCAGCTCAAGATTGAAAAGAGAGCCAAGTGACTCTGAAAACACATGATCAATGCAGGTATCTAAAAATGGTCTAGTTACTTCATTCCAGTTTTTGGAATTCCAATTTTTGTTTCCACTCTACCAGCTCTATATAAGTCATTACAATTGGCAAAGAACGTAAAACAATTTAAATATTACTCGGGAATTTCAGAAGCACGTTTAAATTTGTAACTACAAATCTTGTTAGATTCTTCGCACCCATTTGCCGAATTAAAACACATTCCGTTTATATTAAGCAAAGTTTTATTTGTTGACATACAGTCGTAGGATATTTCGGTTTCTTTAACAGAGCAAACATGATCAGCGCCTCCTTTTGCTTCACAAACATTTTACACTGCAATGTTTTTAAAATGCCCCCAGCTGTATTACATGCACTCTCAATTGCCAGACGTATATGGTGTTCGTCATAAATTTTTATCGTTTTCAACATGACGGTGATAACAACCAAACACAATTGACATTTTGCTGGCGTGTAGCGGTCATTTAAATTCCATATCTATTATGTATTATAGAAACAACAACAATAAAATTTACATTTCACACGTGATAACAGCATAACGTTATGCTTATACAATGTTTCAATTATACCTCTATTTGCTTATTTGTATCCTCTGCATTTATCAAAACTATTCCCAGAATTATTATTGCTGATAGCACTACGTACTTTGCCATGTTATATGATTTTTATGTTATACACGAAAGATTTCCCATTCGTTACTAAACATTTTCAAATGATTACAAATATTATTTATAGTAAAAATATCGATGGGTTTAATACCCGGTGGGGATTATAAATTTCCCTATAATTGAAGCTGGGGAATTAATTTTTTTTAGATCGAAGTGCAAGCATTTCGGAAAATACACGATACCGAATGTTAACTGCATCAAACTAGTTCTAACAATTTTTCAATACACAGTTGCATAAGCTAAATAAATTAAAACCCTAAATCCGAAAAATGAAAGTCATTATTGTTGTTTGTACCATTATTTTGGGATCATTTGCCGCTGGTGAAACTTTACCATATAGTACACCTGATTGAGTATCTGAATTTAATATTTACCTTATGTATTAGCAGACTATCTGCGCTAGTGTTTGTACCGAATCGTTCGAAGAGGTATTCGATTCAGCTGAATTAACACTTGTTCAATTGGGTTCTAATGGATGTTTGTCACTTGCCACCCGCATAATCAATGAAATTAATCATTTATCATTCCGTAACATCATATCGGGAGTTAGCCGTGGTTGCAGTCCATTAATTAAACATTGCCATGCATTTATTGCAAAAAATGAAGATGAACTGATCGATGCTATGTATTATTATAAGAGAAATCTTAGATCCATTTGCCATGCCATATATATATATATATAGCTTAAAACATGTTTGTTACCAGAGCAAAACAAACTTATAAAAGATCACATAGTTCATATGAAATTAATAAGATATCTCTATGGTTTTCATCCAATAGGAAGGTTTATAAATATTACAAGGGTTTTCTTATAATTATTTTAATAAGCCGGTTTATTAAATTAAGAGTTTTATCCAATGAAAAAGAAAGGGAATTTGATTTATTTTAAAGGAAGTCGCATTGATTGATCAATAATAAACCTTACAAAAATGCGGTGATGAGATATTTGAAATTTAATGAGATTGCCATTCGAATTTAAATTGTAACTCTTTTTAAATATTTTTCCGATTTTCTTTTTGAATAGACCAAATTAAAAGGATGGTTTAATATATTTCTCTGCGATGTAGAACCATAGTGGACCGAAATAAAAACATAATTTGATTGAAAATAATTGTATAGAATTACATTAATAAATGCATATTTTTACTTTTATAAACTATAATTTTTAATAAAAATATCGTTTTATTTCAAACTTAATAGCTAGATTTCATGTAAAAACGAGTAATTTCACAATTCAGTTTAATTTCAAATATAATCAAAACATTGATAAAATTTACACGAACGTTGGGAATTCAATATCACAAATTTTAAAATTGATTAAAATCAGTCTATAAAATTTTATTTTATATTTAAAATAATAAATTTTAATATTAATTACTAGAAGTATCTATATTTGTGCCCATAAATTGTTGGAAGGCCGTGATCGCGATCAAATGTTGAAAAGCGCTTTTGAAGTACTTATCACTAAAATAATCACATTTAAAACAATTAAGTCTGGTCATTTTATAGTTAATATATTTAATTAGTTCTATTAAAGCTGATTAATTAAATTTAATATATCAGAAAAATTTTCTGAAATTAAATTAAAAAAGTGTTATTCGCAAAATAACCAGACTAGTTTGCTTATTTCGGAATATTTTAGTTTGTATACGTACACTAATTTAATAATAATATCTATACATTTAATAAAAGATGGTACTTTGTACTTGACGCAATCACAGAATACGAAAAATTCTTTTAAATTTTCCAATGCAGGACCTACGACTATTATCCTCGGTTGAAGTGGCATTTTATTTTCAGAACTTTGTTTTCGTAATGATTCCAATTTTGGTTCCAGGTATAGAATAGATATGTATGATGAAATCTGTTTGAGAATCTAAACTAGTTGGTTTAAACGTTCTGCTTATTGGTTTCGGTTGGAGGATACTATGCAAGAGCAACGATATTATTTTTTACCGAGCAAATAGCGCAGTGGTTAAAGCTGCGACGTTTGGATCGGGAGGTACCGGGTTCGAATCCCAACAGAGGCGGGATGCAAAAGGGATTTTTCATCTCCCGATTACGATCGGTGATTAAATTGAAAACATCTATGACCCTCTGTTGGAATGTAGAACTCATGGGCCGACCCATCTTTCATGTCACTGTACAGGGTGACATGGAGCTATGCAATGCGCAGATGGTATACTGTACTTGTGTGAATGGGATGAATGAATGGATTGAATGAAATGGATTGAATGAATGTTGTGTGAATGTGTAAGGTAAGGCTATGGACCAATAGAGTGTCTATGCCAAGTCCTTTAAAAAAAAAAAAAAAAAAAAAAAAAACATATTATATACATAGCCGGGAATCTGTAATGAAATTAGTTGATTAAATTTTTTATTTAACAGTATGGTATAATAATAAAATTACTTACTTTTATCCATTTCTGTTTCTTTCAAGTAGCAAGGTTTCAGCATATTTATCTTTAATTTGCCGATCAAAAACAGGTATAATTTTTGTGCAAAATTCATCGAAATTGGTTTAATAGCAAATTTCGTTTATTAGGAAATAGTTTTTGGAAATCAATGACAATCTGAACGAATTTAAAATCATGAAATATATACATATAAATTATTTAAACCAATCTAAAATTAATGATTTCTACTTACTAGTTGATAACCAGAAGGATCATCAAATCTAGGCCATTCCTTGAGCAAGTCTATGAGTGATTGACACATACCTCACTCCAATGTGAAAAATTGTTTACAAGCCAGCATTTTTGGTTCAACATGTCACCTATACGATTAATTTTAAAAGAGTTATAAAATATGTTTGGTTATAGTTATAATCTCACATACCAATGTTTACTAAATCATCAATTTCTGCTGGTTGTTTTGTTTCCCCTTTAACATTCACATTTACCCATCTGGTGTATAGTTTACCTGTAGGATTTTTTTCCCAGGTTTACGAGGCATAAAGTAGGTGGTCTATAATAAAAAAAGGATATTAAATTTCTGCATGCGATGAGATATGAAATCGATTTATTATTAAATATTAGTAACTTAAACAATACTTACAGATTTTTCAGTTGGAAACAGTTCTTCTATGTTGGTAGCCCATAAACTTATATCGGTATAAGTCATTTTCAGTTGATTAGATTTATAATAATCAGTAATAAAGTGGCAAATGTGTTTTTGATGTTGAGATTCTAAAGTGAGGTTTAGTTTGTAAAATGAAAGAACAATGTCCTTTTATATTTTTTTCTAATAATTGTTTTAATCTATTAGAATCACTTCAATTAATTTCAATATCATCAATAGTTTCCAATGTTGACCGGCTAATATTTGATACACTATCTGAAATAAATTTGCCATGTTACAAATTGTTAATTCAAAACTAACTATTGTATAAAAATTGTAAATCTTACCATTTCGATCCTCCATCCTTTCAATTTGTCTAAAAATAAGTATTATTCTCCTATCGCATTTTCCATATTGAAGATGGAATTTACACCTTCTAATTCCAACGCTTTTAAATGTTCAATTGTACATACGCCCTTACTAATTATTAATTGACAGCTACTTGGCGTAAGACCCCAAGAATTCAATAAATTTTTAACCTCCAAAATTTGTTCATCATCGAATTTTCGGAGGGTCAATATATATTATTTCTACTGCCTCCAAAATAATCAAATATACCTACATAAAAATAATTTGGCTAAGCGAAAATAACGCCTTATTCGTTTAGAAATTATTTTTATTATAGGATAAGTGCACTGATATACAATTTTTTTCTTTATTTATAATGTTATAATTATCTTTTCGATTAAATTAAATTATTATTAAGAACTAAAATCAATTCAAAATAAGAGAAACATCAAAATTCGTATGTAATATCACATTACTCGTAAGCAATGCTCTATTAATCAAATTTCTTTGGCTATTTTGAAATAATTTTCGAACAAATTCATTTAATTTTATTGAAAACATGATAATACAGATAAAGAACAGCACTACAAACACTTCAAACTAAAAAATTATATTTAAATTACACTATGTTCCACGATTAAATATTTTGCGGGTAAAATTATGACTGCACCGTCAACGAATCTATCGCAAAATGAACTAAATATGTCCGTTAGGAGTTTTGTTTCTCTTTATTGTACAGACAGGATTAAACACGATCTGTATATTTAAAAAGAATATCTTTTTAATTATTAGAATTAACAGGGTTTTCGTATTATTATACTTTTCCATGCGTAACTCGAATAATTTTTAACAAGACAAACACATTAATTTTTAAATAGATTTTTTTTATAAGAATAATAATAAATCTATTTAAATGTTAATAAGATATCTATTTATTATCCAGGAAATAAAAAGAGATCTCTAAAAAATCGCCAATAATCGCTAATAAGAATGGCGGACATTTTTTAAAGTGTTTGTCCGGACAAACAAGCTTTCTAAAATCGCAGCTCCAATCGTCAATAGCACTTGTAGTTTCTGAGAAAATCGACTGCGTGCAACAAATATAACCCAATTTTATTTCATTCCGCACCGAAATATATTTGAGATTTGCTTAGTTTTATGCATAATTGGTGTAAACTTTCCTATGGGAACGTATGTAAAAACTTTTGGTAATATAGAGATTCCGTTCCACGTACTCATACCCAATTCGAAATATCCTTTAGAATGAATAGGAAAATTTGTCCGGATGTAATTCTAGAAAACTGCGAAAAAATTTTCAACTATATGCCTGAAAATCGATGAATCATTTTAAGAACATAGGCCTCCAATTGAATTCAATAGGTCCAATTCCACGAGTTATAATTCGGAAGCCTTGACCCGTTTCAACCATGAAACGTTACGATTATTTTGCTTTAAGCGTGATAATATTTATGAATTTGAACCCGATATTTCCCGACCAACACAAACCTAACAGCCAAATGAGATGTGTGAACGTTGCAATTACGATGAGCAAAACGATTTTGAATTTAAAATAAGGGAAAGTTTATCGCATCGTTGGTTTTTAAAATTACGGCAGATTATTCTGTGAATCTGTGACTAACAAATTATATTTATTTGGAGTTAGTCAAATTTAACCAATTAAAACAAGATATCAAATATATTTTGGGGGGTGCTAATTGACAGCCTCCTCGTGGCGCACCCTGGGTAATGTACTGTAGATCGAACGGTTGTGGTATCCAATCCCAGCGTAGTAGAGAAACAGTATAGCAGATAGTCAACAAAAAGATGAAATGTCGGGTATAAACAAAAACGTACAAAGCATTTTCTGGATCAAAAGTGCATGAGACAGAAAAGAAAAAACAGGTACCACCTCCAATCATTATTCTAGGAATAACAAACCACGGTAGTATTCAGAAACTGATGAAAGAAGTAGTACGAAATGACTACAAAGTAATATCGCTCAGCAATAATATTTGGAGAATAAATACAACAGAGCCTGAAGATTATAAAGCTCTAGCTAACAAACTAAATGCTGATGGTCACCAGTGGTATACCTACGAGGACAAAAATGATTGATAAATTAAAGTAATGGCAAGAGGTCTCCATCCAACTTGCTCAAAAGATGAAATTATTGAGGACCTGCAAAACAAAGGCCTGAAAATAATCGATGCAGTCAACATCATCAGAAAAGAGAGAAGACAAAACAGGGACCGAAATGTTGAAATCATAAGAAGAGGTCTCCCACTTTTCATGCTAACCTTCGACAATCAAGAAAAAATCGAAAATATTTATAATATTAAGGCTATCATCAACCTTAGAGTTAAAATAGAAACACCGAGAAAGGTCACTCGACTAATACCACAATGTAAAAAGTGCCAAGATTATAATCATACACAAAAGTACTGCCACCGTGAAGCAAGATGTGTTAAATGTGCAGGAAAACACGCAGGAAATGACTGCACAGTCCACCGAGATACAACACCGAAGTGTATCAACTGTAATGGCCAGCATCCAGCCAACTACAGAGGATGTGAAGTTGCAGTAGAACTACAAAAAATGAGAGATAAATCACGCAAACCAGGTACATCAATAAATGTACAAACTATAAAAAGAACCACGGAGCCTAAATCGTCAACTGCTAATCATAACATACAAAGCCAGAGAGTAAACGAAAACGTTACTTATGCACAAATAGTTCAGCAAACAGAGGAGAAACATTTAAAAGTGGATCTCGTTCTACAGGACATACTGAGAAATCTAGAGAACCTTAACAAAATACTTATTTCGCAGAAAATGAGTCTGCAGAAAACACTAGAAGAAATGAAATCACAAACTACTTTCAATAAAAGAGTAGAAGAAAACCTTGGTCAAGTGTATCAGAAAATAAATTATATATGTAAAATCGAATTATGAACAAAAGAAATGAATAAAACATTACGAATTGTAACCTGGAATGCAAATGGGCTATTGCAACACATCCAAGAACTAGATATATTTTTAAACATGCATAATATAGATATATGTCTTATATCAGAAACCCATTTCACCAAAACTTCATTTTGTAAAATAAACGGATATAATTGCTACTATGCACTACATCCTGAGAACAAAGCCAGAGGTGGATCAGCTATCCTCATAAAAGAGTATATAAAAAATAACGAAGAACCAAAAGTTGAGAACCTTTCCATGCAAGTCACAACAATCAAAATACAATTAAGCAATATTAAAACATGCAGTATCTCAGCAATATATTGCCCTCCAAGATACAATCTCAAACAAGTAGATTATACTAATCTTCGGAAAACGCTAGGAAGTGTCTTTTTAGTTGGAGGTGACTATAATGCAAAAAATACATATTGGGGATCTCGGTTAACGACCGCTAAAGGAAAAGAACTGTTCGCAGCAGGGAAACCACTAAATGCGAGTTTCACTCAGGCGGTACACCAACCTATTGGCCTACGGATACC
Source organism: Tipula unca (assembly GCA_951394425.1). Classification (NCBI taxonomy): domain Eukaryota; kingdom Metazoa; phylum Arthropoda; class Insecta; order Diptera; family Tipulidae; genus Tipula; species Tipula unca. The sequence continues at coordinate 88,185,058 of OX596382.1, forward strand.
AGTAAGATTCCAGACCTAATAGACTTCTTTATTTCAAGAGGGATTTCAGATACCAGTTATTATGATACTTAGCCAAACCATTATTTTGAAAGAGATCAATTGGGATCTCTTCCAAACACAGTTAACAAAAAGAATTAGTCTGCAGAACCCAATTCAGGGACCAGTCCAAATAGAAGACGAATTAGATAAGCTCATCCATAATATCCAATATGCTGCGTGAGAAAGCATTCCAAATAATAGGCAGGAAATGAAGCGCAATGCTAGCTATCCAGAGGAAGTGAGAGAACATCTTAAAAATAAAAGAAAAGCACGGAAGAATTGGCAAAAACATCGAAATGCTGAAAATCAAAGAGTATTTAATCATTTGTGTAACAAATTAAAATACCTTATAAAAGACATTAAAATTCAATCAGTTAATAAATACCTCAGCACTCTAACTGGGCAAAAAGATACTGATTATTCATTATGAAAAGCAACTAAGAATATTAAAAGACCTAAACTTCAGATTCCTCCAATTAAAAATAATGAAAATTGGGCTCAAAATGCTAAACAAAAAGCAGATTTGTTTGCAAATCACCTTGAAGAAACATTTCAACCTTATCCAAAATTAACGGAAGAGGAAAATATTACACCAATAAATAAACAGGATGAAGTAAATATTACACCATTAACATTGAAGGAACTAAAATGGGAAATCAAGAATAATCTGAATGCGTATAAGGCTCCAGGATATGATCTTATAACGGGTCAGATAATAAAACTGTTACCGGAGAAAGCGATGAGGAAACTAGTGCATATAATTAATGCAGCATTTCGACTAAGATATGTACCAAGGCAATGGAAAGTTGCAAAAGTAATTATGATACTTAAACCGAACAAACATTCGCTTGATAAAGCTTCATATAGGCCAATTTCTCTGCTACCAACATTATCGAAACTATTTGAAAAAGTTCTTCTTAAAATACTTAAACCAATTATCGAAGAAAGGAATCTAATCCCTTCACATCAGTTTGGATTTAGGGAAAAACATTCTACGATAGAACAAGTACATCGAATTACTGATGTAATCGAGAAATCACTAGAAAGCAAACAAATATGCTCAACTATATTCCTTGATGTAGCGCAAGCATTTGACAAAGTATGGCACCAGGGGCTAGAATTCAAACTTCATCGAGATCTTCCGGAGCAATTTTTTCAAATTTTAAAATCATACATATCAGAGAGGCACTTCCGAGTAAAGTATGAGAATGAGTACTCCCAACTAAAATAATAACAGCCGGAGTACCACAAGGGAGTGTTCTTGGGCCAATCCTATATCTCCTATATACTAGAGATATACCAATTACAAAAGAAACAATGGCGACTTTTGCCGATGACACGGCAATACTTGCAACAGCAAAGAACATCAATGACTCCACTAGTAAATTACAGAGGGCTACTAACCTGATATGTAATTGAACAAAGAAATGGCGAATTAAATTAAATGAAGCAAAATCAATCCAAGTGAACTTTACAAATCAAAAAGTTAACCATATACCAATAATGATAAACTCAATAGTAGTACCCCATGCAAACAGTGCCAAATATCTTGGTATGACTTAAGATGCTAAGCTTAGATGGAAGGAACACATCAAAAAGAAGAGAGAAGAACTAAACATAAAATTTAGAAAAATGCATTGGCTTCTAGGGAGACAATCTGAACTAGCGGTCCATAACAAACTGCTGTTATACAAACAAATTCTGAAGCCTGTATGGACATATGGTAGCCAACTCTGGGGATGTGCCAAGAAGACAAATATCAAAATCATATAAACAGTTCAAAATAAAATCCTACGATGTATTGTTAATGCACCGTGGTACATTCGAAACGACAACCTGCATCGAGATCTTGTTACGATTTTTCAAGCGCAACTTGGCTTTTAGTGCCGGCTAAACACACTCAGCGCAGTCGTGGATTCTTACCAAGAGGCAAAACAAGATTTACATTAAATAAAACAAAAATACTTAAACAAAAAAAAAAAATAAACAAGAATTTTAATTAATTGAATTTATATACATATATCACATTTATTTGAATATCAATACATTAATGACACCTAACTTTCATGAACGAACTACTTCAACTATTATATTATAAGTATGTATGTATATATATATATATAAAAAAAAATGGCAATCACATTAATTCTATATAAAGAACCTTTGTATTTGAATTGTTGTAAACATAATTAATTCTACATTTGTTTTGTTCTTTCTCTTAACTAATTCTTAATTAATATTATTTACATTAATACTATTATTTATATTTAAAAAAACTCTTACACTAATTTGTAGATTGGTGTGATTGGAAGGCGACGCATATCCGGCTTACAACTTATATCTGCATCTTCTGGATTCTCAAACGTTCCATAATTTCATAAATTGTCTCTTTATATATTTTAGAACTTTTTGTAGTAATGTTTTTTTTTTTTTGGTAGTTTGGATATTTTTCACTTGATATTAATCATACTGGAACACTGATAACACGAGGTAACACCATTTGACATCAGTCTTGTTGTTCACTTGGTATTCGTTTTTTTTTTTTACTCTCGTTTTAGCTGTTCACTATTTATGTAATATTCACTATATTCTTTCTGGAAAACACGTCTTTCCTCTCGCAAGTCCACTTATTGAAAAAAAACTCTTAAACACGTCTTTACTGTGCCAAGTTTTCTGATCGAATCCTTTTCTTGATCCCAATTTTATTTATTTTCGTCTTTAACTCCTCCTTCCAATCTACCCAATTTTACTATACCATCCAATCATCCAATAATCTACAGTTTTTTTCTTATTTTTAATGACAACTAATTAACCGATTGGTTAATTATTTTATAAAATCCAAAACAAAATATTCATACTATATACATATACTCTTAATCCTACGTAAAATTTAAAAAAAAACATGATTTATGGATTTATTGCAATGTCCCATATTTTAACATTCAATTGTTTGATCATTGCAATGTGATCGATTATAAAAAAAAAATATAATTTGGACAAAAGGTTTATTTTCTTATTCTTTTGTTTCGCCTAGGTAATAACATAAAAAATGATTTATTGTTTTATTACAATGATCCTTTATATATTAAAAAAAAATTAAATTGTTTTATTGCTATGTTATAAAAATGCAAATCGATCCTTTTATTTATTCATGCAAATAAACAACCGAAAACAGATGTTTTTTCGTTTGTCTTTATTGCATTTTCTTTCTTTCCTTTACTTAATCTACAAAAACAATTCTTTAATTAATAAAAAAAAACATACAAGAAACGACTTTTAATTATAATAAAAGCTCGTTTCAATCTCAAGATTGAGCTTATCGCAGATGAAATTAAGCATGATGCAACAAAACACCTACAACGTCTGCACCAGCATCAAAATCTGGACATACGCTGTATGCTGACTACATCTCCACCAAGAAGACAGCAAAAAACCAAACCACTGGACTTATCGCGACCAGGTCAGTAGACTTACTGTGGCGAAAAATCTGAGTGAGAAGTTACACGAAACTGGGGATAATCACTTGATTACGCCGACTATTCAAAATACTGTATTATGCAATGTAAATTACTAAATGGAAGACTCAGTCGTAATATAAATAAACAAATAAAAATAAAAATATATTTTGGAATGCATAGTATTTTTTATTTAAATTTTTAGATAAATTTCAAGTTGTTTTTACTTCACACGGCCTAAATACTAACATTGGTGTACGGCATGGCAGATGGATCGAGGATTTCTTTTATAATGGTAGATAGCATCGATCAGTGCGTCTTCATTTTTGGCAATAAATGCATGGCAATTTTTGATTGATGGACTGCAACCACGTCTAACTCCCGATATGATGTTACGGAATGAAAAATGATGAATTCCACTGGTTATTCGGGTGGCAAGTGACAAACATCCATTACATCCCAATTGAACTAGTGTTAATTCAGCTGAATCGACTTCCTCCTCGGACGCTTCGGCACAAACACTAGCGCAGATAGTCTGCTAATACATAAGATAAATATTAAATTCAGACACTCAATCAGGTGTACTATATGCTTACTTCATCTTGATGGCCTGAATATTCCATAAAACTCTTACAATCATCGCATTTGTTGGATGAAATGGCTTCACCAGCGGCAAATGATCCCAAAATAATGGCACAAACAACAATAATGACTTTCATTTTTCGGATTTAGGATTTCAATTTATTTAGCTTATGCAATTGCTTGTTCAAAAACTGTTAGAACTAGTTTGATGCAGTTAACATTCTGCATCGTGTATTTATATGCAAATTACCGTTGAAGAAAATTGATTAATCTAATGCCCGATGTAAATTGTTTCTGTAATATAATTTTTTCAAAGAAATGTTTCCGTTCCGAACAAATAAATTATTGCCACCAGTTTTAATTAAAGGGAAATTTATAATCTCAACCAACAGATATATTTACTATAAAGTCTATATAACAAATTAGAAATGTTTAGTAACGAACCGCAAATCTATCGAGTATAACATAAATATTATAAAACATGGCAAAGTACGTAATGATATCGGCAATAATAATTCTGGGAATATTCTTGATAATAAATGCAGAGGATGTAAATAAGCAAATAGAGGTATTGAAGCTCACAATTATTTTGTGATCACGTGCGAAATGTAAATTTTAATGTTGTTGTTTATATGATAGATATGGGAATTAAATCAACGCTACGCCTACAAAATGTCAATCGTGTTTGGTTGCTATCAACAGCTTGTTGAAAACAATTCAAGTTTATGACAAACACCATATACGATTGGCTATTAAGAGCGGCTCTAAAACAGCTGGATGGATTTTAATAACATGGCAGTGTAAAATGGTTTTGAAGCGAAACGAAGCGCAGATCACATTTGACCTGTTGCAGAAACCGACAGATCCTACGGTTGTGTGTTAACAAATTAAATTCATCGGCATTTATATTTATAAGATACGACTATATAAATCTTCAGTCAAACCGCTCACTTTTCACGAAATTCGGACTTATTATGGGTAGTTTGTATTGTTTATCATGATAATAAGTGATATTTACCTAATTTAAAGTTAAAAAAAGTTTAGTAAAAATTTCCACATCGTGACAATGGTAACCTACTTTTACCCAAAATAGCCAAAAACTCATTTGACTTTTTCAAGATTTACAAACTGTACTAGATTACAAGCCTAGAAAGATGCTACATCCATCAGGAACAGATTGGTTGTCATTAGTGATGACTGACTTGGTTTTCGCTTACCAAGAATAATTCGCCTATATAAATTGTAATTTTTCCAAAATAATTAAGTTAAGAATTGAAGGAAATGAAATAAGCCAAAATCCAAAATATTTCCAACAATTGATTACTGTAATTGAAATATATAGCTTATTATAAGATTTAGATACTAATATGATAATTATATATACTAATTCAGGGGTGGCCAACCCAAACTACATCACGGGCCAGATTTAAATTTCAATTTTTTTTCGGGCCGCATATATTTTTTTTTTGCAAGAAATACGCTTCAATATTTTATTTATAAGCACATTTATTAAAAATTCATTTATAACAATTATGTAAACCTCAAATTATAAAAACATACAATAATTACACAAATTAATGGGAAGCTTGTTTTTCTTTAATGTCACTCAATTTTTTTAAATTTACTTCAATTTTAGTTGTGGCACATCTTAATTGATTTTCCAAATTAACATCCGTAAGCACACTTCGATTGTTATTTTTATTGTACTTCATTTTCGAAAAAAATGATTCGCACAAATAAGTCGATCCGAAAATACTAACAATTTTTATGGCATGTCTTCGCAAATTGGGAAATTTGTTTTCGGTCACGTATTTAGAATAAAATTTCATTTTTGTTATTTTGAAAAATAAATGCTGCAACTCAATATTGCATTGAAGATCGATTAACTCCATTTGAAATTCCATTGGAACTGTTTTGGGATCGACATTAAATGGTGTAGTGAAAATTTCGAATGATTTATCATAATTATTTATTTCTAAAAAACGTTTATCAAACGCCGTTAATAGATTTTTCACTTCGCTTGCATATTTTCCATAGTTCTTTTCACCTTCAGAATTGGTTAAACAAGGAAAATGCATAGCATTCTTATCATTTAATTGAGATTCCCAAAACGATAGTTTTGCTTTGAAAGCCTTAATTAATTCACATGAATCTGATACCAAATGGTTTTCCCCCTGTAGATCTTTGTTCAGACTATTTAACTTTTCAGTTATATCTACTAAAAACACAAATCTAAAACCCGTTGTTCATTGTTGAGTTCAGGCACCTTCACATTATTCTCATTCAAAAAAATTCCGATTCTCTCGCGTAATTCGTAAAATCTCTTGAGACAGTTTCCTCGGCTCAGCCATCTTATGTTCGAAAAATACACGACGTCACCATACTCTGAATCTAATTCAAATAGATACTGCTGAAATTGACGGTGTTTAAGTGCATGAGATCGAATATAGTTCACACATTTTATAACGACCGGCATAACATTTTTTAATATTACACATTGCGCACAAAGGTTTTCTTGATGAATCAGGCAATGAAAAATAAATATACTTGTATTATCATATCCCTGTTTTCCCACTTCTTTGGTTATCAGGCTGATTGCCCCCTTTTCTTTTCCAACCATTGAAGGAGCTGCATCAGAAGTCAGGCCTCTTAAAATTCCCAAGTTTAGATCCATTTTTCTTGCCGAATCCATTACTGCATTGAAGATGTCTTCACCCTTGGTTGTACCTTTAAGGCTGCAAAGATTTAGGAGTTCTTCAGTTATATTAAATTCTTTATCGACTCCTCGAATGAAAATTGCAAGTTGCGCAGTATCCGATATATCTGTACTTTCGTCAAATGCTAGTGAAAAGGCTTCAAAACACTTTATGTTTAGCATTAACTCAGAAGTGATTTCTGTGGCGATGTCATTGATTCTGTGACAAACAATTTGGCGTGATATACTTATGCTAGAGTAAATTCTTTTTTTATCTGGGCAAATCTCTTCAACAGCTGCCATCATACATTCTTTGACCAACTCACCATCGGAGAATGGTTTCATTCACAATTCGTTGAATATTTATTTTGATGTATGTACACATATACATATAAAAATATTTTTGTTAACATTTACAAAAAACTTGTGCTGCGATTAATAGAAAAAGGAAATGCAAAAACGATTTTTCTAAATTTTATTATTGTTTTCTAGTAAATTTTATTTTTAGCCGTTCAAACTAAATAAATTTATACTGAGTTTTGAAGCGGGCAGCATAAAATCAATTCACGGGCTGCATGCGGCCCGCGGGCCGTGGGTTAGCCACCACTGTACTAATTGGTACTATAAAATTCCCCACTTTGGCAGTATTATTGTTCATAATAATTTAAATTCAATACGTAATTATTTCTATGTTTTTTCGAGATTCGAGATCACCACCAAATCAGATCAATAGGTAGTGTCATCTATACATAATTCGTTGGGAGTTTCTAAATGTAAGCGAAGTTGAATCCAGTTTTTACGCTCTTCTTCTTGACCTGTTTCGCAAGTGAATAAAGGGTTTTTGGTTTTCCTCCAGTTTGTTGTATTATCTTTTAGCCACTTTGGTCCATGCCACCATAAATCGAACGATTTTAGGACCTCTGGAAGTATGCCTCGACTTGCGCAATCTGCAGGGTTCTCAGCGGATTTAACATGGTCCCACTTAGTTCTTGACATTGAACTAAGGATTTCAGATGTTCTGTTGGCGACATAGGTTTTCCATCGACGTGGTTGGTCCGATAGCCAAGCTAATACTATGGTACTATCTGTCCACCCAAATTCTTTGCTTTTTACTTGTGGGAACTCCTTTTTGATCTTTGCTAGTAATCTACTCAGTAGTACCGCAGCGCATAATTCCAATCTTGGTAATGTTGTTTGTTTCAACGGTGCTACTTTTGTTTTTGATGTTAGCAGATTGACATGAATGTTTCCATCTATATCTTCAGTTCTAACGTAAACAACGGCTGCATAGGCTGATTCACTTGCATCACAAAATCCATGAAACTGAATGGTTTCAATGATCCATGGTATATGTTTGGTAAAGTTTTGGCGAAGTCGTTGCCATTAGTTTGCGATTTCACAAGGAAGATCATCATCCCACCCCAATTTTTGTAACCAAAGATTTGAAACAATGTTTTTATTATTATTATTGAGGGTGCTAACCATCCAAGCGGGTCAAACACCTTTCAAGATTCTGAGAGCAACGTTCGTTTCGTGTATTTAATATTGTCGGATAATTTGACGTTGAACTTAAACACTTCGCCTTTTGGATACCATGCTACATAGTCCTAGAACCTTAATTGTAGCCTCATTATCATCAATACTTATTGAATTCATTGCATCGCGGATATTAGGTAAGTTAGAGACCCATTTCCTCAAGGGAAAGCCACCGGAACTCAGTATAGTCGTTAATTTCTCTTTGAGATAGATTGCTTCTTCGATTGTTCGTGCACCCGATAATAGATCATCCACGTAGAAGTTATTTTTTATGATATAGGCCAATTCTGGATATTTTAGTTCGTAGTCATTTGCTAATTGGAATAATGTCCGAATAGCTAGAAAAGGTGCTGCTGAAGTACCATAGCGTTTTCAGCCGAAAATGTTCTATTGGTAAATCAGGGGATTTTCGCCAAACTATCCGTTGAAAATGTGTATCCGTTTCTCGTACTCTTATTTGACGGTACATTTTTTCGACATCGGCACTTAAAGCAACTGGATGTGTGCGGAGTCGCATTAATATTGACCAAAGTGTTGCTTGAATCGTAGGACCAACCATTAAGTTTTCATTCAACGATATTCCATTTGAAGTTTTACATGAACCGTCGAATACTGTTCTTAACTTGGTTGTAGTGCTGGAGGTCTTGAGAACTGCATGATGTGGCAGATAGAAATGGTTAGTATTGGTAAGTGTGAGCTGATCTTCATGAATTTTTTCCATGTGGTCTAGTTGTTCATATGTATCCATGAATTCCCAATATAACATTTTATATTGAGGATCTTTCTGCATTCGTCGCTCAACCGATTTCAGCCTGTTAATTGCTATAGATGCAGATTGGCCAAGTGCTGGTGGGACTGCTTTAAATGGTAGTGCAACTTTATATTTCCCATCTGGCTCTCTGGTAACGTTTGCTTTGTATTGTTGTTCCACTGCTTCTTCTTCTCTGGACATAGTATTATTAGAGTCATCCAATTCTTCACACTCGAAAAACTTCCTTAATGTCGAATCAATGTTGTCTTCGTCTATTGTGTTATTTAAATTATAAATATTCGAGAGCTGGTTACTGGTTTCCCCTGATAGCACCCATCCAAAAGCTGTATTTTGTGCTATCGGGTTTCCATCAGCTCCCTTTAGTTGGCCATTTTCGAGTATTTCAAAAAATTTGTTAGATTCTAAAACAATATCAATTTCGTTAACTTTATTGAAGTTAGGATCGGCTAATTGCAGATTTTTCAGGTAATCATAGTTTTTTATGTTGAAACTTGTTACCGCCGATATCGTAGTTAATTTATTTAGAATGAACACACTCGCCTGGGACCCAGCGTCCAATAAAATTCGACATAGCCTAAATTGTTCAGAGTTGTCTTTCACTTCAGCTAGTGCAGTTGGTAATATAGTGGAAAAGCAATTCAGATTTGTAACTACATTAGCCTGCACATCCGATTGTTCCTGGTATATTTGCAGTTCCGTTGTTTGCAACAGTGTATGATGTCGTCTTCTGCATTGCTTACATCCAAACTTTGATGAGCATGACGTAACTCGATGGTTACGCGAGAGGTAGTTGTAGCAAACTTGATGGTGCTGAACAAAGTTCCGCCTTGAATTGGAAGCCAACGACTTAAATTTTTGACATGTCGTCAAATGATGTTTCTCGTTACAACAAATGCATGGAGGTGCTTCAAACGTAGAGATATTAACTTGAGTGGGTCGGTAGGTAGTGAAGTTTCTTTGTTTTTGGACCACCAGTGTATTGAAAATTGGTGCTGACGGTCCAGCTAACATTTCAATCTCATCGCATTGTTTTCCTAAGAACTTCATGAATTCTTCGATTGAAGGAAACTCCTTTTCCGATGCTAATTTTGCCCATGCAGTTCTTGTCTCCTTGTCTGATTTCTCTAGTATCCAATGGATCAGCCAAGGGTCCTGCTTCTTTGCGTCACTTCCCAATGCCTCCAAATCTCTCAGCACTTCGTCTGCAATGTTATATAGCCCTTGACGTAGCCTACTTCTCTGCTGAATTGGTCGAATTGTAGAAAATGTGGTTAATAAATTAGACACAATACATCTTTTTTTATCATAGCGCTCTTTGAGTTTAATCCACGCCCCGTCATAATTCGCATCCGTAACCCCTATCTATATGTTGAAATGCGGCAACTTCACCCTTGAGTAATCCCTTTAAGTACTGAAATTTCTGCGCATTTGCCAACGAGTCTCTACTATGCACAGATGACTCAAATAAATCATGAAAGGCCGGAAATTCTGCGTAATCACCACCAAACTGAGGTATATTTAATTTGGGCAGTTTGACATCAATATGGTTATTGGGCGTTGTGAAACTTGTAGACAAAGTTTCCAAATAGCCTCGTTGTTGATCAGCAAAAGCTAACATTGACTGGTGGAATTGCTGCTGTAAGTCCTTGACAACGGTGTTGCGTTCACTAGCAGCTTGGCAAAGTTTAGCTTTAATTGTAAAGTACCGTAATTCAATTGCTTCTAACTCCGAAGGCTGAGCTAATGCTGCTATTTGGAAATCATAATCCTTAAACTCTAAAAATGATTTCTCTAATGCTTCTAGTCGTATGTTCACATCCTCAGTTTTGATTGTTCTTCAGGTGTTAACACCATTGTTCAAAATGAAATTACTCCAATGGTTATCACTAAGGTTACTTGGATTCGACAACACTCACTGTTATGTATTGGACTGCACTTATTTTATGTATGGCAAACTATCTAATTTTCACTTAAATGTACTCGTATCACAAAATTGTTCAAACTAATTTATATATGCAGGTCAAGTATATTAACCGATTTTTTTAAAAATTTTTTTAATTAAAGTTGGGCGGATTTTACTCCAGCACTCAATGCCACTAATGGGCCCACGGTGCAATACCCACATTCACACTAATTCATTCAACCCATTCATCCTATTCAGACATGTACAGTATACCATCTGCGCATTGCATAGCTCCATGTCACCCTGTACAGTGACATGGAAGATGGGTCGGCCCATGAGTTCTACATTCCAACAGAGGGTCATAGATGTTTCAGACTCGGCTCCAATAGTATGATCATAAATTGAATTTTCTGTTACTATGTGGTTACTGATATCATGAAACCAACTATCGTTTACTTTATATTTTATACATACATCAACGTATCAAATCAGGAATGGGCGAGATAGATTACGCCATGTAATCTAGGCGGCTGTTCACACGTAAAATATTTCGTTCTAAGATTACTTGGCAATGTTTTGTATCAACGTAGATAATTAAGGCAACGTCAACAACCTAGGATATTATAGCTAAAATAGAGATTAAAAATGCTTAAAATAATAGCATACGTATATGTATATGTAACACATTGAATTATTGAAACTCTAAATTTCAAGAGAAAAATTATGGAAATCCTGAGCTTTCAATTCACAATAAGCTGATGCTATATCGGCAAATACTAAAGCCGAATGAACCTACGGTATCCAACGTAATCATTAAATACTTTGCTAACCTAACTTAATTTTTTGAGAGGACAAGTTAGATTAAAATAAATTGAACGATTGTTTAAAACTGTCGTCGTCCGTATCGCATTAATATCCTAATAAAAGATGGTCAACGAAGTTTAGAACTAGTGTCACAATCACACTATGAATTGTCTACATTATCGACGTTGTCGATATTGCGTATGCTGTCATTATGGGTTGGCACTTGTAGTCGGAACGTACAGTCACTTAGGAAACTAGGAGCGTTGGAAGGACTAATCACGTGCATGAAAAAGTGTCGACTGGAACTCGTTGCTCTAAAAATGGAGCCTATGTGTTCAAGGGCTATACGTTTCGCTGGCATACAAGTTTAGAATTTGTGTCCAAGGACTATACGTTACTCTACAGTGGAGATGACCTCTGAAATTTTAGAGTTGGATTCTTTCTTGGGTCTCAGGTAAAGAAGGCTGTTTAGGATTTCAAAGTAGTGAATAACTGATTTATGCTGATGCATAAAGTTAGCCAACCTATCGATAATTGTGTACATGCGCTCACAGAAGTCAGCCAACACCAAAGGCTCATTTTACAATGACTTGGACGATTTGATGGACCTATACTCAAACACGATGTAACAATGGTAATTGGGGACTTTGATAGACTTTGATAGAGCTGGCAGAAATCAGGCCGACTTGTGTGAAAACATAGGACCGTATACTCCCGACACGAAACTAGGACCGAGAATCGTGAGAGAGTAATGTTCTTTGCAATTGCTCACAACCTTAGAGTAGCAAGTACGTTCTTCCCTCGCAGACAGATACATCTAGAAACATGGATCCTCGCGGAACTGCCCGCAGCCAAATTGATCATGAGATAATTTCTAAAAGGCAGACTCGGGTTGTGCAGAATGTGAGAACTTATCGGTCAGCATCCAAATAGGTAAGCAGCCGGATACAGGTCTGGGAACACAGCAAAACTCATAGAACGTTTTGACTCCTACAGTCTGATAAATGAAGATTTAAAGAAACGGTATCAGGATCTTGCCAGCTACAACATTGAAGAAGCTACCAGTGTGACTGTGTGACATCTATCTGGGAGGTATACTAAAAACTCCGGTTGTCAGTACTGCTCTACAAACTTTAGATATAGTGAAAGTCAGATGCAAGAATGATTAGTTTGCTGATGAGTGTCGTATTGCAGTCGGGCAACTAAATATCGCCCATAGTGAAGTACAACAACGTCTCACTGCTCTTGTAAGAAAGGCAGATAAGTTGATTTCTAAATGGAAGAAGCGAGAATTGTGGAACGCCGAGGTTCTGAAAGTACAACAACTCAGCAATGAGAGCAGTTTGTGTAATTTATTTAAATGAATTACCGGATTGCACCATACTTTCAGGCCTGCTTTAACTGCCATTCGGAATCGGGATGGAAACCTCTGTGACATCATCAATGCAGTACTCAACGCATGGATTGGGTACTTTACCGACCTGCTTCGTTTCATCATGCGCCACAGACTGTGTTTGAGTCAGCTCAAATACAGACCGCGGATATTTGCATTGAGAAATCAAAACGATAGCGTGATCCCCGATATTGTACAGGAAATAAAATCTCAGCGGATACACTGGCTCGATCACGTTCTGCGTGCTGATCCGGAGCGAATTGTGCAGCGTCCTCTAAAAGGAGAGCTACTATATGGTAGGCGCAGAGGTTGTTGCAGGCGACTATGGCTACATGGTGTAGAGAACGACTTGGTTTCTTCAGATTATCTAAAACAGTATGAAGACCAAGCCCAGGATCGAAACCATTGGAGCCAGATTTTTGATACAGTAACGGCTAGTAATGCCCTTTAAACACTGTCTATTATTCTACGGGTTGTTACCGGCAAAACAATAGAGTAAACCAATTTGTTATCTATAATCCCACACGATCAGCGCGGTCAAAGAGTGTTGTTTTTCAACTTTTTGTATGCCCACCAAAAATTTACTTCTAATCATAATGTATATTATGCCAGATTATCTCTCCGCCTTCTTTGGAAAACCAGATTTGACAAACAAATGATGCAGAACGTAAAAATATTAATCTGTTGAATCCTAATTGCTGACGAGCCCATTAGCGAAATAACATTCGAATTTCGATCCTATAATATTCAGGGGTAAACCAATCTCATTGGTTTCAACCTAACGGAATTGACCAATAGCTCTGCCTTGGACAATTCTAAAATCTAACTGCACCGAAATTGGTTCCAGTGAATCCTTTATACTTGCATAATCTTACAGGTAACACCAATCCGAGTGATAAGATCAATAAATTGTAGTTCAACACCAAATGTGCTCAAACTTTTCCAACCTGATTGTTGAAAGCATTATTACTTACTTTGGTTGCCATTATGGTTATGAGCAGGTCATCGAACTGTTCGAAATTGTATAGAACAGTATTATAGATATATATACGGTAAATGCGCAAATAGGAGACATTGACGACACTGCCATAGAAATCAAGTATATACTCAAATGCAGCTAATTGCTTAGGTTCAAACACAATTTCTAGTTTTTTTCAAATTTTGCTTAAATCACTTAAGATTGTGTAACAAATATAAGTTGAAATATCCTTTAGGGTATAATTAAAATTTGAATCAAGCTCATACTAGAGTTTTAGCTGGAATTTTACTTAAGAAAATCCACTCAACATAGTTAAAAAGCTATTCAAATACAAATACGATTGAACAAACCCAAATAAGACTACATATTGATTTTGAACTGAACGTTTGATTTTTAACTAAATTTAAAATTTAAAATGCACTCAAATTTTGTTCAAGTCAAAGTGAAATATTAGTTTATTTTCTAGAGAGAATTATTAGAGAGAATTTCTAGTTTGTCTACAAATCCAATTGGATTGTCATTGTGGCCACCAATAAGTATATTTAACAATTCTAATATCAATTTATGTCTCATGAATCTCTCTTTTGAACTCAAGATTCGATAATACATCTCAGGTGTCTCAACATTAATATTATACATTGATTAGTTTGTCTTCCTGTTATTCGAGGAAGCGGAACTTCTAACTCTTGATCTATTTCTTTTAAAATTTTAAGAGATTCCGTAAAAATATTGCTAAAACTACTTTCTGCGGTGTTTTGTAGGTTTTGTAATAGGTTTTGACGGGCGTATTTCTCTTAGGCGCGTGCATAGAAGAATTACATTTTTTAATTACTCCCATACATTTTCGAGTATCTTTAACTTGACGCAGGCATCCGAAATCGCTAAATTAAGGGAATGAGATGCACAGTGCACGTACAATGCTGTTGGAAATTTTGCTCTTACTTTGGGTTGAACCCCATTATATTTACCCGCCATAGCCGCTGCAGAATCATACATTGACCTCTTAAATATTTTAAGTCCAATCCTAAATTATTCAATGTATCCAATATATAAGTTTGCGCCAAAACATCTTCGCATGTTGATGTAACCGTTACAAATTGTAGAAAATTTTCACAAACCTTCAGGTTATCTTCATGACCTTAGTCAAATTACAATAATATTTAAAATTCACTTAAATATTGTTCAGATTTAGCTGAAAATATTACCTTATTGCCACTCGTATAATTAATCTAAAACAACTACAGATTATAGCTCAGATTCATACTAGAATTCTACTTCGAATTTCACTTAAGTCAATTCACTCAAAAATATAATTCGAAGTCTACGCAAAGTCAAATATGAATAAATATTGTTGAAATCTATACGTTAAAAAGTCTGTTAAACGCGTTTAAAATTTAACTCAGCTCTATAGTACAATTCGACCTTGAATTTCACATTGAGTAAAAATGAGTAAATTTTGTGAAATATGTAATTTATAGCATTTAAGATTAGATTTTAGATTTTAAGAACTATCAACTGTTTATAATGTGAACAAGAGAACAATGGATACCGTCAAACCAATACGGCACCTCAGCTCGAGTACATGGACACGAGATCTAGGATAGATCTCGGTGCTCTTCAAGAAAATTTTCTCGTCTAAAAATATGGACCATATGTCTCAGGGCTATACGTTTTCCTACAATGGAAATGACCTCGAAAACTTGGAACTAGATTTCTCATTACAAAGACTTGGACGATCGATGGGATCTATACTCGAACACAATGTTAGACTGGTGTTTGGAGCCGATATTGCTAGAACTATCGGAAATCAGGCCGATTCGTGTGAAAACATAGGTCCATTCGCCAGACACGAAACTGCGACCGACAATCGATTATCGTACATTGAAATTGCTCATGATCTTAGAGTGGCAAGGACAATATTTCCATATACATACAGATACACTTGGAAACATCGTTGGACCCTCGCAAAATTTCCCGCAGTCTAATTGACCACGTGTTAATTTCTAAAGGGCGAGCTCGGGTTGTGTAGGATGTGAGAACTTATCGGTCAGTAACCAAGTACGTAGGCAGCGATCATCATTTGCACTGCAAATCTACGATGGAAGTTTTCGTACAAATCGGGGAACACAGCGAAACGCATGGAACGTTTCGACAGTGGAAGTCTCATGAATCAAAATCAAACGAAAAAAAATCCGGATCTTGTAAGCGACAACATTGAGGAAGATATTTACCAGTCTGACTGTGTGAACTTTGTTTCGGAAGTACGGAAAACTTCGGTTGTGCATTCTTTAGGTATCGTGAAAGTCAAACCCA
Organism: Tipula unca; assembly: GCA_951394425.1. Classification (NCBI taxonomy): domain Eukaryota; kingdom Metazoa; phylum Arthropoda; class Insecta; order Diptera; family Tipulidae; genus Tipula; species Tipula unca. Next base: position 88,201,529 of record OX596382.1, read on the forward strand.
AGAATGATTGGTTTGGTGACGAGTGCAATCTTGCAGTTGAGCAACAAAATATGGCCCATAGTGAAGTGCAGCAACGTCTCACAATCGCTAGGACTCATTTCTCGACGTATTAAAACATAATCCATTTATTTTAAACAAACTTTTATTTGTTGACACACAACCGTAGGATCTGTCGGTTTCTTCAACAGACCTATTGTGATTTGTGCTTCGTTTCGCTTTACAAACATTTTACACTGCAAGGTTATTAAAATTCCTCCAGCTGTGTTGCAAGCGCTCTTGATAGCCAAACGTATATGGTGTTTGTCATAAACTTTTATCGTTTTCAACATGACGTTGATAGCAACCAAGCACAATTGACATTTTGCTGGCGTATAGCGGTGATTTAATTCCCATATCTATCATATAAACAACAACATTAAAATTTACATTTCACTCGTGATCACAAAATAATTGTGTCACAATTTCAATACCTCTATTTGCTTATTTACATCCTCTGCATTTATTATCAAGAATATTCCCAGAATTATTATTGCCGATATCATTACGTACTTTGCCATGTTTTATAATATTTATGTTATACTCGATAGATTTGCGGTTCGTTACTAAACATTTCTAATTTGTTATATAGACTTTATAGTAAATATATCTGTTGGTTGAGATTATAAATTTCCCTTTAATTAAAACTGGTGGCAATAATTTATTTGTTCGGAACGGAAACATTTCTTTGAAAAAAATATATTACAGAAACAATTTACATCGGGCATTAGATTAATCAATTTTCTTCAACGGTAATTTGCATATAAATACACGATGCAGAATGTTAACTGCATCAAACTAGTTCTAACAGTTTTTGAACAAACAATTGCATAAGCTAAATAAATTAAAACCCTAAACCCGAAAAATGAAAGTTATTATTGTTGTTTGTGCCATTATTTTGGGATCATTTGCCGCTGGTGAAGCCATTTCATCTAATAAATGCGATGCCTGTAAGAGTTTTATAGAATTTTCGGGCCATCAAGATGAAGTAACCGTAGCACATACTCTGATTGAGTATTTGAATATAACATTTACCTTATTTATTTACAGACAATCTGCGCTAGTGTTTGTGCCGAAACGTCCGAGGAAGCGGTCGATTCAGCTGAATTAACACTTGTTCAATTGGGCTGTAATGGATGTTTGTCACTTGCCACTCGCATAACCAATGGAATTCATCATTTCTCATTCCGCAACATCATTTCGGGAGTTAGCCGTGGGTGCAGTGCCTCAATTCCAAATTGTAATGCATTTGTTGCAAAAAATGAAGATGAACTGATCGATGCTATCTATCATTATAAGAAAAATCCTCGATCCATCTGCCATGCCGTACATCAATGTTAGTTTTATGCACGTGTATATCACTAGCACCTTGAAATTTATCTAAAAAATACAAAATACTATGCATTCGAAAATATAAATAGTTGATTACTTGTTTTAATTAGAGTTCGCATGAAATTCGACAAACTCCGTTTAAATATGTGTTAATCACAGAAAAATTTGAATTTATATCAAAAATCACCTGTTTATAAATTATTTTTACTTCATCACATGGCTCACCGTATAGGTGGCTTTAGTTGGGAGGAATCGGGTTCGATTTCTAACGCTTAAAGCTATGGTCGTCGAGTAATGATCTTAATTCTGTCAATAAATTGGTTTAATAACTTCCACCAACGTTTAACATTCACACCACTTCACACCGGTCCATTTAAATTTAAGAATATAGCTTTTGCTGTCCTAATTAATGATGGTGCGAAGCATTAACGATCATGTGTTTGCAAAACATATTTTTTTAAACTGCCAATGCCTTTATTCCTGAAGGTAACCTAGAATTATCCCTCATCTATATAAATGAGACATCTTAACAGCTCGACATCCGCTGGGGTGCCAAGACACATCAACATCACGGGGAATGGCAAAGTGGATGAGCTTGCTCTTCTGGGCACATCTCATCAAGCAGGTTGAATATTGAAATCCCGCTCGCTTCATGTAAACTGCTGATTTAAGAGAAAGCTATGAGAGCAGCGAACTTCAGATACTCTAACGCCTACTGTTGCATAATAACTAGTCAAATCTGGACCGGGCAGCATATTGACATGGTCGTGAGAAATATAACGGGCCATTGCTTCAAAGGTAAAAATACGGGCAAAAAGGGTGTCTACACTTATGATTACCGTCGAACTTGCGAAGATAAGAAGGAAGTGACAATACCCCATCTGCATTGCAACTGTCCACGGCTAGCGCAAAGCAGAATGAAATTTATGGTAGCCTCAAGAATGAAATGGTATGCCTGCTGCCAGCCGTGAGTGAAAATATAGCCCAAATATTTGAACTTCCTCCATCCCTCAAACATTATTAGTGCGACTACTTTTAAAATCTGGCTTGTCATTGTCCCTATAACCAGAGATAATGTGTTTTGTTTTCAAAACCCTGCACGCGGATCAAGTATTTTCTTCACTCCGTTGCTATTCGCAAGCAACCGATTGGACGCGATATAAGATGTTGCGCTGAAGTGTTTCAGTTTTATGCAAAACGTACTTCAATATGAGATTAAAGAGTATCGGGGTAGACCATGTTCAATCTCGGGTTTGAACATGAGTTCACTGTGGGATATTCATGATATGTATTTAATATTAACAGAACAATTCAACCACTCAAGTTAGGTTGTTCTCATTTTAATTATTAGACCCCATCCGTTGGAATCTAATAATTAATCTACTATTTAAATGTACAATAGTCCAAATTTACGAATTGGACATTTTAGTGAGATTTAACATGGTCCTTCGAGCCGGATTTTTCAAGCCGTTGTTTCATTTCATTTTGGTAATAGCCCCCATCAGCGGTAAGCTCAGAGTTTAATGAATTTTACTTCGGGTTCAAGATGAGGCTGAAGTTAATCCTGCGAGACAACCAACAACTGGCGACACTTAACATTGTTCCTTCGAGCCACTAAAACAACTGGCAAATAAAAGTACAAACGGACAATCTATAACGTCGTCAAGGGTGACGACACCACCAGCACTAATACCACTACTACTAAACCAAGCAACAACAAGATGGATGAGTTATTTCAAATCCAAGAGGTAACAGGTGGAAAAATAGTTCATCTAGAGAAAAACCATAGAAAAAGATAGAATGATGAAAGTCTTACTGAGAAAAGAGAATAGCGAGTCTAAAAGCGCTATATAACGAATACATTGGAAACGGTTACAAAATTGTAGGAATGGTCCCGCCTCTAGGCCAAAATCACGCTTTCTCACCACACGAAAAAACATGACAGATGATTACAATAAGCTGGTAGAAGTTATGCGCCATCGCCTACATATAGCGGACCGCTATTGACACCAACAACGTCACAAGAAGCCATACAACTTCCAAGCTCACGTCTCGAGGCAGCATATAAACCAATTGTAACGAGAGATTTACAAACAACAGACTCAACAAAAAATTGATTTTAATTTTATCACCGAGGCAAATGGAAGCTCTGTACAAAGCTCAATGTGCTCGGTTCGATCAACTTCAAAAGGGAAAAAGGAATTAAATAATAATAAAAACAGTGCTTAAAGGCCATTACTGGCTCCTTACTATGCGTCAACAATCTGGCTCCAACTGTTTCGATCCTGCGGGCTTGGTCTTCATACTGTCCTAGACAACCAGAAGAAACCAAGTCATTCTCTACACCGTGGAGCCAACATCGCCTGCAACGTCATCTGCGCCTACCATATGGTAGCTTTCCTTTCAGAGATCGCTGCACAATTCGTTCCGGATCATCAGGCAGAACGTGGCCGAGCCAGAGTACTCGCTGAGATCTTATTTCATGCACAATATCGGAAATCTTCATCAGAGTTCTGATCTCGATATTGTACAGAGCTCGGTGTGTGCCATCTATTTCGCATTTTGGGCCGTAAATCACACGCATGACTCTTCTCTCAAATGTTAGGAGCCATCTCTCGTACTAATCCGTCAGCGCCCAACTTTCACATCCAAACATAACAACGGGTCTAGTCAACGCTTTGTAAAGCTTCAGCTTCACGGCACTTGATAAGTGTTTAGATTTTAGCAGTGGTCTTAGAGGATACAAATCACGGCTACCAACTGCCAGCCGCACTTTAATATCCTCACCCACACTGTTATCATGAATGATAAGAGAACCCAAATATTTGAACCTCCTCACTCCCTCAAACGTCTGGTGGTCACTACTAAAATCTGGTGTGCCATTGTCCGTGTAACCAGAGATCATGCGTATTTCGTTTTAGACTCATTGATCTGGAGTCCAACAGAAGCTGAAAACTCCACAAGCGGATCATTTATTACCTTCACTCGGTTGGTATTCAGTCCAATTACGCATATGTCATCTGCATATGCAGGCACCTGACTTAACTGGCGATATAAGATGACCCGCTGAGGTGTTTAAGTTTTACGAAAGATCGGGGACAGGTTATCTCCCTGCCGAACACCCGAGCTAACTGCAAAAATTCTTGATAGCCTGTTCTCAACTTTAACACATCATTAAGATTGCGTCACTGTCATTCTACACAATCGTACCATTTCTGTTGGCATACTTAGATATTTCAGAGCAGACCACAGACTCCCTCGATTGATCGAGTCATAGGCCTGCCGGAAATTCAGGAACACCTGATGGACGGGGATGGAAGTTTTTCAATATTTACTCACACTTCAAGCGGTCTCCTTTCTTGAAGATGGGGTATATCGCGGCCACTTTCCATTTATCAGGCATTACTTCGGTACGCCATACTAATCGAATAAGGTAGAAAAGATAGTTCCACAAAGTATTTCCCTCCGAATATCAAGAGCTCCAAATTAATGCAGTCCGCTCCAGATGAGCGGTTTCGTTTTAGTCTCTGTGTAGCCTTAGTGACGACCCGCATCCGACTCCGCAGTCTGTCTTAGAGGTGGCTCAACAACAGTGTGTGATGCATGATGAACATCAAGCAGCTCAGTAAAGTGTCCACTCCATGTGTCAAGTACTGCGTCGATGTTGACACAGAGGTTTCCATCCCGGTCCCGAATGCCGGTATGCCTGAAAGTACGGTGCAATTCAGTAATTCCTTTAAAGAATTTACGCGAACTGCGCTCATTCCTGAGTTTTTGTACTTTCAGAACCTCGGCCGTCCACAATTCTCGGTCTACAAATCCGCTTAGCTGCCCTTCTTGGAAGAGCAGCCTTGTTTTTCCTCGCGATTGTGAGTCGTTGTTGCACTTCACTATGGGCTATATTTTGTTGATCAACTGCAAGACGAATCTCGTCATCAAACCAATCATTCTTGGGTCTGACTTTCACTATACCTAAAGTCTGTTGAGCAGCACTGACAACCGAAGTACCTCCCAGACAGAGTTCACGCAGTCTGACTGGTAATTAGCATCATCAATGTTGTCGCTGACAAGATCCTGATATCGTTTCTTTTGATCTTCATTTATCAGACCTTCACAGTCGAAACGTACCATGCGTTTCGCTGTGTTCCCAATCCTGTACACGAAAACTTCCATCGTAGCTTTGCAGCGACCAAATGATGATCGCTGCCTACGTATTTGGTTGCTGACCGAGAAGTTCTCACATCCTGTACAACCCGAGCCCATCCTTTAGAAATTAACACTTGGTCAATTTGTCTGCGGGAAATTCCGCGAGGATGTGTCAATGTCTCAAGATGTATCTGTTTGAGAGCGAAGAACGTGCTTGCTACCTTAAGATCATGAGCAATTGCAAAGTCCATCATTCTCTCACCATTGTCGGTCGCAGTTTCGTGTCGGGAGTACGGATCTATGTTTTCACACAACTCGGTCTGATTTCTGCCAGCTCTAGCATTAAACTCCCCAATTACCATTCTAACATCGAGTTTGGGTATAGATCCCATCATATCGTCCAAGTCATTGTAAAATGATTATTTATCTTGGGGCTGGCTGACTTCTGTGGGCGCATGTACACAAATTATCGACATTGCTAAAGCAATTACACCAAAGATGGTGAAAGCAGCAAGACTCCGGAGTACTTGCAGAAGAAACTATCTCAAATCGAAAAAAATTGGAAGGAATTCATCGACACCGATACAGAGATGAAGGACGATCTTTATGACGACCACAGCTCATCCATATTAGAAAGAAAACGAATCTATACGAAATATCGAAATGAGTTAGAGGCTTAACTAAAAACAGAACTGGGAGTATCAGCTCGAAATAATGAATACCTGTACTATCAAACAACCAACCACTATTTCACAACCTGCGTCAGATCCAACAACAACAAATTAACCTAGTCATTCCACCCACAGGCCAACAACAATGTGGGAAGTCCTAGCTATGCAATCAAAAACAACAATGGTTGTGATTCGGCTACACAATCTAGCGGCCAAACACGCAAATATAGCACAAGATGTTAAACTACGTTTATGCTGTAGATTAATAGCCGACGCAGAACAACTAGTAGAAACTAAGGGTAGGCTCCATCAACGCCCAAGATGCCTGAATTTGTCAGCCTCGCAGTATGTTCAATCACAGGTTGTGTTCAGTCACCATCCAAGACAGAGAAGTGTGTTGATTTGTTTTTATTCGCTTTTATCCGACACGTTCTTTGCCAATTCTCAGTTTTGTAAAAGTGATCTAGTAATTCTCTAGATGCAGTTGGAGGATTTTTGTGGGAAAACATCATAGCTGTACCATCTGTAATTGTTGATGTGATTACCTTACCCGTTGCTGCTACAGCAGTACACAGGAAATACTGGACCCAGTATTCTGCCTTGTGGGACTCATGCTTTTAGGTCATTTAGATCAGTAATGGCTGCATTATGTGTAACCTTGTTTCTTTGAAACAAGTGGCTTTGACGGACTGCATGCAATTTTTTTGTCTGATTTTAAATTTTATATTTAGGACCATCATGCCATAATTTGTATAAAGCATGCGCATGTCTAGAGTTTAACTGTGCTTAGAACTCTGAACCAATGCTGGTCTCGAAATCTAAATTGGTGATCTGGTATAATGTGTCCTTTAGATAGATAATATTGGTTTTAATTTTTGTGACACTATCTTTTCAAAAAGTTATTCGAAATTATCGTATAAGTATGGTTATTGGCTTAGACTTACTGATTAGTATAAAGTATAAACAAAAATGTGAAGCATTCAGTTCCAGTATTTGCTCCTGAAAAACTGCTGATGTTTGTTTGAAATATTAATCTTAACATCAGATGTCATTGGTGTTGGCACTGGAACAGTAATATATTTGGCATTTGTAAAATAGACTAGGTGTACAGAAGTTGGTGTCGCTGTGTTGACTACGCGAAATAATTGATTTTATTGATTTAAAAAAAAACTACAACCGTATTGTATTTGCCAGTTTATTCAAGAGGCAATACACTTTGATCGTTTTTAAACATGACAAACTAGAAAAATAAAATAAAATTTATATTTTATCACAGGAAATGTGCATTTTGCATCTGACCTCTACTTGCTTAATTCCGTGTACTGTATTTATCAGAAATATTCCCAGAATTATAATTGTTGGTAGTTACTCATACTGTGCCACGATAAATTTCACGTTCGTTACCAAAAAAGAAATTATCTCAAAATTAAAATATACAAAATATTAGTCATTTTCGAATGAAACAATTTTATCTCTGGTTTCAAAATAGATGTGCGCACGAAATTTAGTTTCGATAAATTCCATATAAATACTTGTAAAACGCAACCCAATTTTACATACCAAAAACCACCGTTGCCATATCGTTAACTTCCCTAAAATAATTCTAAGTATAAAATGAAATTTTTATTTTCGATTGGATTACTTGTCGTAGCGTGCGCAAGCGTCACTTTGGGCTACAATGATGTTTTAACTGGAACTGGGGATGCTGGCAAATGTGAAACGTGTAAATATTACATGAAATTTTACAATACCGGCTTACATGCTGACGAGGTCGAAGAAGTGTATCGCGAATTTTATGAACTAGCCCAAAACAGTGAAGAGGTACACAATAGCATCTTTTTTCCTATTTTATTGTATAATTAAATAGTTTATTTCTATTAAATTCACAGGATGTTTGTTCAAATTTCTGCGTTCAATCGGAATTTATTGAGTCAGCCGCCGAGAAAGACACCGCCGTGTCAGATGAATCAACAGAAGATCGAGTCGAAAATTTGATCGCTCACGTTGGATGCGCTACGTGTATGCATATCGTTCTGAATGTTGGAAAACACATTCATAACTACACAAGTTTCCGTAGTATTATTCTAGGGTTCAAATATGCCTGCTTCCATGAAGTCACACATGTCTGTAGATCATTTTTAACACAACACGAAGATCATCTAATTGATGCCATCTATCATTTCAAAAATAATCAACTTCAGGTATGCAGATCGATTCACCAGTGTTAACGCGGAATTTTATTGTCGCTATTCTCCCCAACAAAAACCTTATCTAATAATTTTTGTTATATAAACGACAATTTATATGCTAAATTGATTTATTCTAGTTTTGTATTCTAATCTGAACCTAAATACAAATTAATAAAAAACAAATATATAAAAATGAAAACGATAATTTTACTATTAAATATTGTTATTTTGGTGACCGTTTCGAGATGCAGTGCCACTACATATTGGGACAACGACCAACAACTCTATGAAAATGAGTCATGCCGAATGTGTCTACTGGTCATAACAACAACTGTCGATCATATTAACGAGTACAATTTATATTCAGTTCAAAAAGCCCTTAAAAAATATGGCTGTAGTGAAGTGGGTGGGCTTGTTGATAAAATGTCTTGTCAATTGTTCATTAGAACACGAAATGCTGAAATAGTTCGAACAATTATGTTGCAACATCGGAATGTGGCGCATGCGTGTACAATACTAAAAAAATGTGCTAATTTTTAGTGGTGTGTGATTTGGGTGGTTGTTGTATAAGCTAAATTGAGAAACAAAATAAAAATAAATAAATACCACAACGTACAGTTTGTGGAATATAAATATTTTGCTGTGGTTTTTTTCTCGGATAAGATTTTAGTATAAACTCGTTACGCTTGATGTCACTGTTTCTTTTTTACAATGTGCATATAATCTATGTACATATATCTACATTGATTTTAATTCGGATAAATTATCTCTATAGAAACAGATGATGGCCAACTCTTGTTTGTCCCTCGTCGAGTTCACGTCCCGAGAACTAATCCTCTTATTCTGAAATAATAGCAAAAAATGAGGTTAATGTAGAAAATATGGAAACTGAGAATTCATCGGATGATGAAATTAGTAATCGCGTAAAATTCTCAACCCGAACCATTACGCCAGAGAAGACTAATTATCCCATGAACAAACTAGCGTACAAGTTTAGGTCCGGTTAGGTTGAGTGGCTGCTACGGCACACTTAGATCGTTGTGACACCACAACGAGATTCGCTATTACCCTTATGTGAACAAGTTTGAGCTACTTATGTAGTGTGATATATCTCGCACCTTACAGTTTTCGAGATCAGTCCATTAAGAATCTATCCATATATTTATGTGCTTTGTGTGTCAAAGCCGGACATGAGCAAAGGAGGAGGACTACCGTCTCCTCCTCCTCGTCCATACAGCTTCTGCAAAAATCATTTGCTTCTAGACCTAGCCTCCTCGCATGTTCTCCAAGTGCGCAGTGTCCTATGAGTATCCCCACAATCGTTTTTAATTCACGTTTACGTAGGGAGATCAGTGACTTTGAGCGTTTCAAATCCAGCTATGGCTAGACTTGCCTTGCTACACTACATGAGAGAGTGTTGGTCCACCTTTCATTGGCTGAGGCTCCTGCTTCCTTTTTAAGCACTGTCTTGAGTGCCTTAAAAGACCTCCCCAAATTTACTTAGTTCGTCCGCACTGCAGTTTCCCATGACGCCCGAGTGGCCCGGGATCCAGACTAACTGAATGGTGAAATGCACACTCATCTCATTCAGAGACGAGCGGCAACCCAACACCACCCTAGATGTCAGAGAAACTGAATTCAGCGACTTGATTGTAGCCTGACTTGGTCCACATAAATTGCGATATCAGTTGAGGATAACACATTATGTCTCAACAAATACAAATTCAAGACCTTCTCAATCGCTATCACCTCTGCCTGGTACACGCTGCAGTGATCAGAGAGACGAAATAATTATCGTCGAGTGTCCTGTCTGAAGACATTTCCACTAAGATATGGCTGATAGTCGGGTGGCCGTAATCGCCGCCTACTGCTTACCATATAGGCCGTTTTTAGCACCTTATCGATCCATTTATTGCAGGTTACTTTATCAAGAGCTGGCCACCACACGATCACCCCCCATACATAATTATAGGTCTTACTACGGCAGTGAATAGCCAGTGTACCAACTCCGACTTCAGGTCCCATCTCTTCCCGATGGCGTTTCTGTACTAGTACATGGCTATATTAGCCTTGTTTACTCTTTCCAAAATGTTGGGCTTTCAACAAAGCTTACTGTCCAAGATTACGCCCAGAAAACTTACCTTATCAGTAAAAGCTAGTCTCCTGCCATTTAAGAAAGGAGGATCTACTACCGGTATTTTATATTTCCTACTAAAGAGTACCAGTTCAGTTTTGGACGAGCTGATTGCCAGTCCACATCTGTTGGCCCACCTCGTAATGATTAGGAGAGCATTTTGGATTACCTCCTTCACCGTGTTTAAATATTTACCAGAGACAGGTATCGCTACGTCATCTGCATACGCAATCACTCCGATCCCTTCTTTCTCCAGCTCGAACAGCAACCCATGTTCCAGGGAAGACGAGACAAGACAACCCCTGCTCCTAATGGTGGATTCCCCCAACTTCGAGTTAATGCCACCAAACAAAACTCATGCGAGAATATTGATTTCTCAATTATACTTACCAGGGCGTACATAGCTGTATCCACAGATTTCCCTTTACAGTAATCATGCTGAGAGACTGGGCCCAGTCACTAGGCATTATTTTTGATCGTATATAGATATCCATCAGCCTTTCCAAGGTTTTCAATAGAAAGGATGATAGAGTTATGGGTCTTAAGTGCTTTGAGTAGTCATATGAGCATTTACTCGCTTTCGGAATAAAGATCACTCTGATCTCCGTCCATCTCCGCGGAATACAGACCAATTTTAAACACCCTTTGTAGACAACCTCCAGCCAGGGGAGAATAATCGACGAGTTGTTTTGAATCTTCGCCGGTAGAATTCGGTCAGGACCAGCCGATTTATAAAGTTTGAAACCTTTAAGTGCCCATAGGATCCGTTTTTTTAGTTACGATATCTTCTATGCGCAGTAAATGTGTTTCTCGATGAGTACTAGTCTCTGTTGAGTCGTCGAATCCTCCTGGAAAGTGGGTTTCGATGAGAAGTTTCAATGATTCCTCACTAGAAGCAGTCCAAGATCCATCCGGTTTAATTAAATAACTGGGACTGGTTGGATTAGTAGACAGTATCTTCCTAAGACGTGAGGTCTCGGAGACTTCTTCCATCACAGAAGAGTCTCAATTCCTGCCAGCGTAGGAGGTTCTAGACGTATGAGTAGCGTATCAGAGTTACCACGAATTCTGGAAGCTGGGAGAAATAACAAGCAATATCTTTTTAAAGTTAGGCTTACAACAATAATATTCCTGCTAACTTTCCAAATAGTTACTGATATTAATTATTTGTTAAAAGATAGTGCGGCCGATTATTATTTGACATTTATAGAACGGAATACATGTACTACGTGGTTCCAATTGAAAACAGTTGGCACTAGGAGTTTTCAAGGCTGGCGTAGTGATGACGAAATTAGATGATCGTTAGAAGCCTGGTAGTAGACGCCACGCGAGTTCTTTAATGATTTTATAGCGATATTTTAAAAATAGCTCTTCAGTGCGATACTCTTTTAAATGGTCGTAAACTAATCAATATTATGCGTCGGAACTTGAGAGTTGGTCTTTAAGACAAGTTGGTTGATCATCAGTTTTCATGTGTGTAAGATTTGAATGTCCCTGAAATGTTATGTGCTAACAGCAAATATATATGTGTATGAAATGAATTGGCAACCTGAGCATAAAAATGATGCCGAGGCGCAAACGGATTCATATTATGAGCGAGAACTATTTGAAATCCAACATAATCAATATCCAAATTGAGCTGAGCCCAATAAATCTACTCGATCTAATATACCGTACAATTACAATTACAATTAGTTGTTGTTATTGATGTGGGGATGGTATATATTGGTTTATTAAAGTCTAATTGTGTAAGGTGCCAAAGTCAGTGGGGAAACGAAGGTCTGGGTGGAGAACTGGCAATCCTCAGCTTCCAAAAACGCATCTTGCCACCAGGTCCAAATAAGACCTTAGACCAACGTTCGCATGGCATCAAAGCAGTGGATATAAAGCCGCCTTATTCTCTAAGAATGCCAACAAATGGTTCAATTGAAATTATATTACGTCACATATCAGTTCCTATAACGTTTGCGAGACAAACTCGCACCATTAAATTGTACCTCGCACAATGTTGATACGCGATTCCGGAGCTTAAATGTGATGCTGCAGTGGTGTCAGTAAAAAAATGCCAGTGCATCAATACGTGGAGGGATTTCCATTCACGATAATAACAGATCACACAAGTCTTAAGTGGTAGATCGACCTGCGTTATTTGGCAGGAAGGTTAGCTTGAGTAAAGAGTATGTATCTCTGATGGATTCAATCCGCCGTCAATCAAAATTCAAACATGCATTCCAGGTGTTAGATAACACATGTTTTTTATGTAGTGAACTCTCCGTACGAGTATCAGAATCAGAAACGGATTTTCCAGAATGGAAATTGTATGTGCCAAAGGAGCTTACGCCAAACCTATTTCGTGAAGCTCACTCCGCCTACTGCCGCACATATGGGATTTAATAAAACCCTCGACAATGCGTTGGAAAGGGTAAATTGTTCATACGTGGTTATGTAAACGAACAGTGATACAATCCACCAGAGTACGAAATTTGGCCAACATTATATAGATTATAATTCGTATTATGAAATACTTCGGACACTACATGGAACATCAACAAAAGATTTTGCTGTCTCGAACCGTGATCGGCTCTCTTTGGTAAAAAGAATTTCACACTAACCTCAAAGATTCCTACAGTGGGAGTTTGCACCAATGTAATCTTCGGAGTCGTCACCGCGATTTTCAAATTGGGCAAACAGTATATGCTCGTAATTTTGCAAAAAGGGACAAGGCGCAGAAGTTTAATGCTAAACTCTAAAGCTTATCGAATCAAAAATCGTTCAATCTATTTATTGTAAAGTTGCGTTTGAGTTAGAAAAAAAAAATTGGAAATCATAGTTATTTATCGAAATTAAGGATACTAAAACATTACCAAGGTTATATGACCGTCTTAAAAATGTCTTATTATTTCTTCCAAGAATGCAGGATCTGATATACCCAGATGTGCCAAAGTATATTAGTTGATACCCTTTCATTTTAAGTCCACATTTCCTATAACTGATAATCCGCATGGTTCTTGAATAACAACCACGGTCTCTCCTGATCCCGTCAGTCGGAGTAGTAAAGCGAACGATTCCGCCTTGGGTAGGTTAGTCTCAAGAACTCTTAGCTCATTATTTTGTTAATTATACTTACCGCTGTATTACCAGGCTAATATTTACTGGTGCCCAGGCTAATATTTACTGGTGGTAGATTCCACAGCATCGTCTGTATCGCCGGCTGTGGTACACATTTCTTAAATATTGGCAACTCCTTCCTTCCGCGAGCCATATTCCACAGGTTCCCATGTGCGGGTCTCAACCTCGTCTTTTTAATAAATTCTGAGAGTAAGCGACCTGAAACCGATTACTCTGTTAGTTTCAGCACAGGAGCCATGCGGTTCTTGTTGATTACCACTGTGGATCTAGATCCTTCTTTGGCATCATTTTGCCTTATGATCTTCCAATTGTCGGTTGGAAAATTGCCGGTCTAGGGTATCCGATTAGATTGGTATCCAAACACGCGACCTTGGACTGCTAATAATCTCAAGACTGATCACAGCCACTAGTCTCGCGCTCTGCTACACCTCCTCTACCTCGGGTTCTGCCTTCTTGCATAGATCGACTGATCTGGAGTCTGAGCATGCCGTTTTTTTTAACACGCCCTTGATACCATCCGGCATCTCCACAGGATGGAGGTGGTCCTGGATTTTATCCCACCTTGGCTGTAATAGAGGTATAGCTCCATATCGTCGGTTCTAATTTTCCCTCCATGTTTCTGGCCTTTGGAAAGTGCCGGTCTTTTAGTTTTTTGTTTTTCCGTTTGCATCAGACATTTGTATTGGTAGCTTATCGGACCGGATCGCGTGCAACCTAAGCCGGTCCATATGTCATCATTTATTGTGACCCGCCTCACACCTAGATTACTATTATCCACCTGTTCATTATAGAACTTGAACCTGGAGGCGACGATAGATTATTTTTATACCGGGAACTGAGCTTATCCTAACTAGCGTAGATAAAACAGCGGCGGCAGGCCTGCGACTTTAAATTTAAAAGAGAAATGGTAGTACAATATAATTATAAGATAATGGCTGTGATTTTTAGAACTCGCTTTGTACATCGTCTCGGCCTCTACTTGCTAAATGTAGTAGGACAGCCAAGTTCATATATGCCCAATGGGAAATCGAATATTGACTTCTTAATCACGGGGGGACTGTTGAGAAGAGTTACTAACTGGTCAGTTAAAGAAAACTGGACTTCTAGTGATGACAGAGCCATTTCATTTAAATTGAACGAATCAGCCTTACTTAATGAGGTAAGAGCTGCTGACAAAATTCCACGATACGCTCTTAAACACGCAAATTGGGATAAATTCCATTGGAAACAATATGGCAAGGTCAGAAAGCAAAACTCATAAGTGCCTGCAATAAGTATACAAATATAGTGCGGGAAAGCTTAAAACTCCAGAGGTACTTAGTACTCTAATTGGCAGTGGTGGCCAAACAACTACGTGTTGGAAGGACACTACTAAATAACTGCTAAATGTTTTGCTACCCGATGATAGTGTTGAAAGTGACACAAATGCTCAAAGGGTGATTCGAGCTGCAGGTCTTATCACACCAACCAATGGCGAGGAGGTTTCCTTCAGCAATGATGAAACCAAATCCGCCATAATGTCAATGAAAAGAGGTAAAGCACCCGGCCTTGACAATGTTGAGGTCGAGGTGGTCAAAAGAGCTTGGCCTATTATAGGCCCTAGCATTACCGTTCTCATGAATGCTTGCCTGAATAAAGGAGTTTTTCCTAAAGCTTGGAAAAATAGTAAAGTCATAATTATAAGGAAGGGCGGCGATCGAGATCCGATCGAACCTAAAGCTTATCGACCGATCATGTTGCTGCTAAGACTGGCGTCTTAGGTAAATTACTTGAGAAATTGGTTACTGGCAAGCTGATGGACATTTTTCAGAGTATAGCGGTAGATATAGTGAGAAGCAGTTCGGTTTCAGAAGAGGACGATCCACAGAAGACGCTATGGTTGAGATGGTCAACATAGTTAAAGGATTGAGCAACAAGTACGCCCTTGGTGTATTCCTAGACGTATCTGGTGCTTTTGATAAACTGTGGTGGCCAAGTATAATGAGGGAGTTGAAGCAGATGAGTTGCCCAGGGAATCTTTACTCCTTGCCGTACAGTTACTTCTCTGATAGTACCGCAACTGTAATATCTAACCATGGCACACTCTCTAAGAGTGTAAACAAAGGTTGTCCACAAGGCTCCATTTTGGGTCCGCATCTCTGGAATTTGGTGTTCAACAGTAGCATACATGACGAGATCCAATAAGTAGCATTCGCGGATGATAAAGTTATGATCTTTACTGGAAATTCTAGACAGGCAATTCAGGAGGCTACTCAGCGCGGCATTGACAGTTTGGTTAAGTGGTGTGATATAAATAAGATGGAGTTATCTTCCACCATAACAGTGATGATCCAATTAAAAGGTTCACTCGACAAAAGGAGACCACCCTTGGTGTATGTCGGGACCGAAAGGATAAAAATGGTGAACTCTGTAAAATGGTTGGCAGTCGACTTCTACGAAAGACTTGGCGTTACTACTCACTTGAAATAGGTGGCAAAAATAGCAAGAAAGTTTTCTACGCACTAAGAAGAGTTGCTAAAGAGACGTGGGGCCTGAAACAAGGCACACTCGCAACGATATACGAAGGCCTAGTGGTTGCGACCATGACATATACGCTTGTGCGGGATGGGCCGACAGGATGAACTGTCACCATCGCAGGACTCTATTAAAGCGCTCAAAGGAAAATTCTTCTTGGGATAACGAAGGCATACCGTACGGTTTCGGCGGATGCCGTGGCTGTAATGGCCGGTGTGATTCCCTTGGACATAGTACTTAACGAACGGTTAATTAAGTACAAACTGAGGAAAAATCAGGAGTTCATTTATGGCAGTATGCAGTGGCAAGGCACACCAAGTGACCTATCGAACAAGACATCCCTCAAAAAAGAAATTAGTAAAGAATCCATTGAAATTTGGCAAGACAGATGGAGGCGATCTGAAAAGGGCAGAACTACCTTTAGTTACTTACCGAGTATCGAAGGTAGATTATAGAGATGCGCCTATTCATAAGCGCCTCTTTTGCGCAAATGCTAGCCGGTCATGGAAAATTCGCAGATTATATGTTCAGACTTAATCTGACGGACTGAAGCATGTGTGAATGTGGACAAGCTGCTGAGACAGATGAGGACATTCTTTACGACTGCGCTCTGGCCACTGAAGCTAGAGAAAACAAGATTGATGCAATTAACGCAGAATGGCCGGCAAGTAAGCTAGTGCTGATGATGCCTGCAAATATCGCACATCTTAACAGATTCTGTGACACTGTGCTTTGTGGAAGGTAGGCTAAAGATCGAAAATTCGTTTTAAGGTGTTAAACAAATGACAACGGCATAGCCCGAAAATTTTATTCTAGTTATAAGGAGTTTTAAAAGTAATGACACTAGGATGCAAACCTAAAGATTTTTTTAAATAATTGAATATAGTTTTTGGCCTACGGAACACAAAGCTGAATAAAGCTTATGTTGAGTATTTTAGCAACTGACGCTGGATATACTTCTATATCCAAGTAAATTTTTAACCAAGCATAAACAATAGTAGAAAAGTATGCGCCTCCACGCGGCAGGGATGAAAACAGGTCTCGGACCTGGCTAAGCATACTAAACAGTACTGACACACAGAAATAGAACGACGGCTTAGTATTGGATATAGGCACAGCCTGGGTGCCATTCTTAAGCGAAAAACGTCCAACTACAACAATGACAATGACAATGTACATCGTACAGCACTCTATGTCTATAATAGCTTAGAGAGCAATAATATATAGGTTAAATGGACAAGACAATTTCATTTACAAAAAAAATCGTTACATATCAATAATATCGGTGCAATAATAAACTATTTGCGTTTTATGTAACACATACATATGCACATATAGTGTGCCCATTAGTCGTAAAACATGAATAAAATATCATAAAATATATTTCAATTTATTATTCAATTATTACTGAAATCAATAAATTCGTCAACCGTCAAATAGAGTTTAGTGAAATGGTTTCATCCGCGTAAGTTAATTAAATTTCGAAAATTGGCCGTAAAGTAAATTAATTTTCTGTTCTAGACCATTCATAATTTTTGATTTTTTTTGCGTTTTCGCCTGAGCGACGCAATAAATTGTTCGATTTATGGTACCATGTCGGCAAAACAAAATCTATCCGATGAATTACTATCACCAAAGGAGATCATCACTATAAGATGGTTCTTTGTTTTCACACGACTCATAGAGTACGATTTTTTTGTATATTTCCTTCAATTTATATGTAATTAAGAAAAATAAATTGAAATTGTAAAAAAAAATTGTTATTAAGAAAATAACAATAACAACCTGAGTCCTGATATCATTCGTAAAACGAACGAACGATAAGGATATAGAAAATACGAGAATTTCTAATTAACATGAATTTTTTCTAATTTTCCAGAACCAAATCTATTTGTTTCGATCATTATTTTGATTGATTAATTGGCCTTTCGAAATTAAATCATGTTGTTGTTGTTGTTATTATTATTTGGTATTTTACGAGTAGAACAACCAACATTAGGCTATTTTATATAAAAACAGTAAATCGAAGAAAATAAAAATCTAAAATAAATAAAATTTAATTAAGACATTTTAGCCGGAGGGAATGTAAGAGGAAAACATTTTGATATTGTTGTTGTTCGGAAATTTATTTCTGGGTACTAAAAATCTAATTTATATTCATTCAAAGTGAGGATTTGATGATTTGTTTGGGATTATTATGACAACAACATAAAAACGATTTATTTTCATAAAATGTTTTTATTTCAGTTTTGTGTACATAAATTAATTTTAGGTACGAGAGTCAGCTCTATGTTACCTAAAAGTAATCGAATGTGGTATTATGTTTCATCAAATTATTAGAGTATATAGTTCTTTGCTTAAATTTCATCTAGCAGGTTAGTTATTGAAGTATCGCTCGCTTCATGTAAACTACTACTTTATGAGGAAGCTATGAGAGCATCGAACGGCAGACGGTCGAATACCAACTCGTACTCAACGGCATCATATCAGTATGGTGGCAGGAGGACCACGGGACCGTGTCTCATAGGTGAATATAGCAAAAATAGTATTGCACTTGCTTTGCACCTGGGGGTCGATTAAGTTTCGATTATTATGAGTTTCGAAATTACGACCAATATTACGTAAGACATTTCGAGTTCTCGTAATTGTGACTTTCCAAGTAGAAATCATATCAACATGCATCTGAAATAAGTCTTTTCGAGAAACATACGATTCCATTTTTAACCAATTCCGTTCATGTGTATTTTAATTTTTTTTTTCTGCTCACACCTTTATTGGTATGGCTACTACAATCTTATATAATCTGGCCCCTGTGGTCGGGGGGCACTCACATGTCTCGTAAATCAAAATTGCACGAACATGTTTCCCAAGAATACCACCACAGTATCCTTTGCTTGTCGTAGGAGGCGACTAAACGGTTGGATCGCTGGGCTGACGACCCGCATCCGTAAAAAAATATAGTGTTTATAAAGTCAACAAAAAGAAAAATGGATACCGCCAAAACAACACCGGACCCCCGCTCAAGTACCCGGACACGAGATTTAGGATCGGCACGTGGAACGTGCAATCACTAAGGAAACCAGGAGCGTTAGAGGGCCTAATCACGTGCATGAAGGAGTATCGGCTGGAACTCGTTGCTCTTCAAGAAACTCGCTGGCCTAAAAGTGGAGACCATGTGTCCCAGGGCTATACGTTGTTCTACAGTGGAGATGACCTCGGAAATCTTGGAGCTGGATTTCTTCTTGGGCCGCAGGTAAAGAACGCTGTTTTGGATTTCCAAGCAGTTAATAACCGATTGTGTAAGCTTCGCTTGCGCATGAAGTTAGCTAACCTGTCGATAATTTGTGTACATGCGCCCACAGAGGTCAGCCAGCCCCAAGATAAAGACTCATTTTACAATGACTTGGACGATCTGATGGGATCTATACCCGAACACGATGTTAGAATGGTAATTGGGGACTTTAATGCTAGAGCTGGGAGAAATCAGACCGACTTGTGTGAAAACATAGGTCCGTACTCCCGACACGAAACTGCGACCGATAATGGTGAGAGAATGATGTACTTTGCGGTTGCTCATGATCTTAGAGTAGCAAGCACATTCTTCCCTCACAAACACATACATCTTGAGACATGGACACATCCTCGCGGAACTTCCCGCAGCCAAATTGACCATGTGTTAGTTTCTAAAGGACGGGCTCAGGTTGTGCAGGATGTGAGAACTTATCGGTCAGCAACCAAATACGTAGGCAGCGATCATCATTTGGTCGCTGCAAAGCTACGATGGAAGTTTTCGTACAAGTCTGGGAACACAGCGAAACGCATGGTACGTTTCGACTGTGAAGGTCTGATAAATGAAGATCAAAAGAAACGATATCAGGATCTTGTCAGCGACAACATTAATGAAGCTAATTACCAGTCTGACTGCGTGAACTCTGTCTGGGGGGTACTGAAAACTTCGGTTGTCAGTGCTGCTCAACAGGCTTTAGGTATAGTGAAAGTCAGACCCAAGAATGATTGGTTTGATGACGAGTGTCGTCTTGCAGTTGAGCAACAAAATATAGCCCATAATGAAGTGCAACAACGTCTCACAATCGCGAGGAAAAACAAGGCTGCTCTTGCAAGAATTGCAGCTAAGCAGATTTGTAGACGGAAGAAGCGAGAATGGTGGAAGGCCGAGGTTCTGAAAGTACAACAACTCAGTAATGAGCGCAGTTCGCGTAATCTCTTTAAAGGAATTACTGGACTGAACCATACTTTCAGGCCTACGTCAACCGCCATTCGGGACCGGGATGGAAACCTCTGTGTCAACATCGACGCAGTACTTGACGCATGGAGTGGACACTTTACTGACCTGCTTGATGTCCATCATGCGTCACAGACTGTTGTTGAGCCACCTCTAATACAGACTGCGGAGATTTGCACTGAGGAGCCATCCCATGAGGAATTCACTAAAGCCATGCAGAGATTGAAACGAAACCGTGCACCTGGAGTGGACTGCATTAATTCGGAGCTCTTGATATTCGGAGGGGATACTTTGTTGAACTGTCTTTTCGACCTTATTCGATTAGTATGGCGAACCGAAGTTATGCCTGACGAATGGAAAGTGGCCGCGATATGCCCCATCTTCAAGAAGGGAGACCGCTTGAAGTGTGAGAATTATCGCGGTATAGCTCTCCTTTGCACAGCTTACAAGTTACTGTCATACATTGTATTGGACAGAATCACTCCTCTGGCGGAGGGCTTGGTTGGTGACTATCAAGGAGGATTTCGTCCGAATCGATCAGTCACCGATCAGGTCTTTTCGCTGCGGATGATTCTATCTAAATATTATGAGACATCCATCCCCGTACATCAGGTGTTCCTGGATTTCCGGCAGGCCTATGACTCGATCAATCGAGAGAGTCTATGGTCTGCCCTGGAATACCTAGGAATGCCAACAAAACTGGTACGACTATGTAGGATGACAGTGACGCAGTCTCAATGCTGTGTTAAACTTGAGAACAGGCTATCGACAAGTTTTGTAGTTAACTCGGGTGTTCGGCAGGGAGATGCTCTGTCCCCGATACTCTTTAATCTCATGTTGGAGTACATCTTTCGTAAAACTGAAACACCTCAGCCCAACATCTTATATCGCCAGTCCAATCAGGTGCTTGCATATGCAGATGACATATGCGTGATTGGACTGAATAGCAACGGAGTGAAAGAAATACTTGATCCGCTTGTAGAGTTTTCAGCTTCTGTTGGACTTCAGATCAATGAGTCCAAAACGAAATACCTGATCTCAGGTTTTAGGGACAGTGGCACACCAGATTTTAGTAGTGGCCACCACACGTTTGAGGGAGTGAGGAGGTTCAAATATTTGGGTTCTCTTATCACTCACGATAATAGTGTGGGTGAGGATATTAAAGTGCGGCTGGCAGCTGGCAGTCGTTCTCTGTATCCTCTAAGGCCACTGCTAAAATCTAAACACTTATCAAGTGCCGTGAAGCTGAAGCTTTACAAAGCGTTGATCAGGCCCGTTGTTATGTTTGGATGTGAAAGTTGGGCGCTGACGGATGAATACGAGAGATGGCTCCTAACATTTGAGAGAAGAGTCATGCGTGTGATCTACGGCCCAAAACGCGAAATAGATGGTACCTACCGAGCTCTGTACAATATCGAGATCAGAGATCTGATGAAGATCCCCGATATTGTACATGAAATAAGATCTCAGCGAGTACGCTGGCTCGGTCACGTTCTGCGTGCTGATCCGGAACGAATTGTGCAGCGATCTCTGAAAGGAGAGCCACCATATGGTAGGCGCAGAGGTCGTTGCCGGCGACGATGGCTCCACGATGTAGAGAACGACTTGGCCTCTTCAGATTGTCTTAGACAGTATGAAGACCATGCTCAGGATCGAAACCGTTGGAGCCGGGTTGTTGACTCAGTAAGGGGCCAGTAATGGCCTTTAATACTGTTTATTATTATTATTATTACTACAATCTTAACCATTATTAATTCATTTAATTCATTAGTAAGGTTGACATTAGTACTTATGAGATAAGCATAAACTTGTGTGGGTTTGCTGCACGTCCAGTTCCCCTGAGGTATGATATTCAATCAGTTAGCTCATGTGGTGTGGTTCGTTTGAGCCGCCTTACTTCGTTTGTACTATGCAGTAGTTGTACAGCCTCAACGTTGGTGTGTATGAGAAGCCTCTTTTCATGTTTGATGAACATTCGCGGATGACGTCATCTATCAATTGTATTTGTAAATCAATGTGTATTTCCCTGTTCACATATCGGTAAGCGTTGGTGACCATTCGAAGAAATTTATTTTGGCTAACTTGGAATGATGTCCAATTAACCAATTGACGTTGTTTTAATCGTATCTGTTCAGTTTTTTGTCTCACGTGATGTTACCAGTTTAGCCTTGAGTCTAAATGCATACCAAGATATTTCACCGATTCAGGCTGCGGCACTTGCACCCCGTTGAAGTATATGTGCTGGTTGACATTTTTGAGTCGGAGAGTTAATGTCACATGGGTTGATTTAAGCTCATTAGCGCAATTCTCCAATCAATCGTCCATTTAGTAACGTTGTTCATTGCTCGTTGAAGATTTTCCACTGCCCTTTGTTAAGATTCATCTTTTGCCGAAATAACAGTGTGGTCAGCAAGCGTACCGATGAATGTTTTGTTCGTTCTAGGTATGTCGGCAATGTAAAGAAAGTAGAGGAGGGTTCCTAATACGCTTCCCCGCGGAATCCCCGTTAGCATCGGATAAAAGTCAGAACATGTTTCTTCATGGATGACTCTGAATTTGCGATCAGAGAGGTATGATTCGAGTAGCTGGCAATAATTTTGTGGTAGCATTTTGCTCATCTTGAATGTCAATCCCTCGTGCCAAACCCTATCAAAGGCCTGGAATCAGGAACGTTTACCATTGGCTTGAGACGTTTCAGAAGTAATTTTACAAACAGCTTTGATAAGGTCGGGAGCAGTGAGATTGGTCGGTACGATATTACTTCTTCATCTGGTTTGCCTGGTTTCTTCAGCATAATTATTATTGCCGTTTTGAAGCATTTGGGTACATACTTCAATCTCATACAGGCATTAAATAAGTATTTGATCATGACGATTGCTTTACGTGGTAGTTCCTTGAATAGAATCTCTGCTCTGCCGTGAATTGGGTTCCGCTTGTTCCAGGTTTTGGTGCCCTGAAGTTGCCTACCTCTGATGTTGTGGCAGGAGCCCAACCTTTACGGATCGAGCTCTCCCTCGACGTTTCAATCCTTTGGAGAGAGCCGATCTCAGTTTTGTCTTGTTTTTTGTTTAAATTAGTTGACATAGTAGTCCCACGAATAACGGAGAAAATTGTGATTCACCTGCAAAGAGATCCGTTAGGCTACTTACAACTGGAGGACGCCAGACATACCAGAGGGCTCCGTTTGCGACTGGGCTTTGTTAAATTGGCCCCCAGTCTGGTAGTTTGTTGGCACGGGTCTCGTAATACCTTAAACCGGCCGATTTTCCGTCATTTATAGTGACCCGCCCCTCACTTAGGTTGCTTGTGCCCACGTGACGAACGTGAACCTGGAGGCGATGACATTTGTGAGGCTGCGGTTTGTTATATACGTTGAATCATTTTATATATTTCAAAGTAAATCCAAATTTGTGGAGACTATCAAGGGCCTTACGATGACAAATAGAATAAAATGGCTTGCGAAAGTCCGTGTAAATTACATTTATCTGATAATGCTTTCCAATTTAATTAATCGTTTTACTAGTAAATTCCACTAAGTTTGTCAGGTATATGATGTGTCAATGTAATTTTAAAGGTGTAGCAAACCACCAGCTCAAATTATTTTGGAATGGATGACGTCGTTGAAATCCCTCTTTAACATAAAATGTTATCTCTTATACCCGATTTAAATGTTGGAGTGATTTTTGATATTTTCCATTTAACTGGAAACACGCCGGTTAATAACAACAAATTGAAGAGATTCCGCAATGGATGCACCAAAAAATTTGCATGTAAATAGATGATGGTATATTATCCGTCGCCAAAGTCAGTCACTGCAGACTTAATAATTCCATCAGCAGTACTCGGAGGAAAGATTGATATATTGTTGGTATTTAAAATATCATCCCATTTAACTGCTTCCAAGTATTGATTGACAACCCGTGTGGTCAGCTTTATTAAAGTTGAAAGTCGTTTGTTGGTTATGCTCAATTTTATTTGGTAAAAGATCCACGGAATCAAATAATATTTCCCTCGACTTGTGATAAATGTCTTTAACTACAAATGGCGTTGATGATTCTACAATTCTGATGTAATGTGATAGTTACCAAGAATTAGTAATAAATCAGAGGTATTAGTTGTATTTATAAGTTCACTGACGGCATCACGACAACTTGCATATAAATATCACTTTCTGACTGGGTATGTAGGCTGTAAAGATGTATAAACTTCTTTTAATCATGTTAATCTTCGCACAAACTTGTTCCACTACTGATTGTTCTAAATTTACTGCCGAATTGTATAGTGAAGCAATAAGAATGCCTCCACCCGATTTTTTAAGATAGTAGCTGAGAGATCACATCTATATACGACATAATTTTGTCCAAAAAATGCCACACTGCAAATACTCGGGTTAAACGAACTTTTGTAGGTTACATAAACCAAGTGGTTTGATTTTAGAACATAGTTGTAAAATAAGGAAGCTTTAGAAGCCATTTTGTTTACATTTTGATAATATATTGAAATTTACCGCTTAACGCTTTCTTTGCTGGTTTGTTGCATTGGTTTACACTAGATTTGATAGCTGATGACCTATTCGCGGCATAAATAATTGTGTAAAGTTAGGCCTTCACCACAAGTGAGTGTAGTCTGTCATCTATAATATGTGACATTTAACGGTTCTACGTTTGTTAAGAATGAATTTGTATCGCAAAACTGCTACTGACATGGTGTAATCTGTCAATGTACGTATTTGTGTTTTATCTCCCAGAAGGAAAATTTATGTACATTCGCTTAAAATAACCACAAGTCCGATATAACCAGCATACACCATCATGTACTCATCAATGAATACCATTCCATACTCGAGGCAACCATTTATCAGATAAGATGAAATCGCTTTCAACTTTGTTGATATTAATATTTTCTTTAACGCAATGAGAACCAATTTTTAATTTAAGATCAGCTAGTCCTTCTTTAGTGGCGCATATAGAACAAGATCTAGTTTATGGTTGTTTATAAACCAGGTAGATTTATCACAACCAGGAACTCCTTGAACATTTGTAAGAGTAGGTATCGTGACGTTTTTTCTCCGAGATCCAACAGAATTCCCGTGCCCGATGAACAGAATATGTATCTGTGTGATGTTAAAAGGTTATTGAAGTCCACACAGAATTTAATCAGATTTTCACCGTGAAAGCCAAATTTTTTTTTGTGAATAGGCTCTTCTATAAAATGTTTGGTATGATTGTCGAGTATAAATATATTTACCGACCTCAATGAAGAAACTGCATAACGCAATTGGTGGATATGCTTGTTGTTTTGTTTATGCAGGTGATTTTTTATAAGTTTGCTTGAACGTTCAAATACAATATTATTTCGATTATTGAGTTTTTGTAGTAGTCGCATCAACTACATCACCATTACAAATTTGTCCTGAATTTGATAAATTTTTGTGACAGCGTTTATAGATCTCATGTAGAAATTGCTTAGTTAGTCACTCTTAATCGATAGAAATTCTGCATTTATTTAACATATTCAGTATAGCCACACAAATTCCAATTTGATTGATGATTTAGGTAGATATTTGACATTTATTCAGGTTGAGATCTATGGTTCAGCATACATAATCTGTTAAATTGGAATTAGCTTTAAAAAGTCATATCCATTTTAGTAGTCTTCAAAATAATTACCGCCAAAGCCACTCTTTTGCAACTTTATTTTAAAGATGAGATGAATTTAGTTTTGATCTTATATCATCCACAGTCTTCGTTTCACAATGTTAAAGTTCAAAAATATTTGTCAGCCTATATGCGTCTGGTTGTAGTTTTTGGAGTAAGATCCATTTGTGTCACAAATATTAGGAGAACCGCATTCGTTGATATAATCTCATTATTGCAAGATTCTGTAGCAGTCCGAATAGCACGACTAACCGATATTTGAAAGTGCCATTCAGCGCTTCACCAATTTGTCTATTAAGCACTGTACTTATTACGTCCAGCTCCATCTGCCACCGGCGCACATATTCCTTCTTCAAAATTTGGTGACAACGAAAACACGTCACACTACACAACACAAAAAAACATTTCAACATTCGATCGGTATTTACCTAATTAAAAAGAAAGCGATCTAGCGTCTTGTATCTTTTCCCAACAAATCCAAGTAGTGGAATAGCTAATTATAAATCAAAATAAATTAATAAATTAAAAATAATTTAAATAATTAAATTGTATTGTTTAAATTACGGTAAACAAATAATTAGTGACAATTTATATAACAATATGTAAATAAACAGCCCATTACAAAACAAAAAAGGTTGTGTCCATATTGTATTTACGTGTACATACATTTCACCGCTTTACGTGGACCTAAATTTTGCGAAATTTCATAGTGGCGAACACGACGGTAAAAAAAAGTTGTATTTAAGAATTGTTCTGGAAAACACGCTGCATAACAAACCCACTCCAACCAAGCATTGAATAGTTTTTATATTTTTTCTTTTATAGTTTTTGTGAATCCTGGTGCGTAGACCGTACCTGCCACATGGTATGCATCGATAAAACAAAACAAATACTGTTTTTTTTGGTTTAAGAAAAATTAATCGCCCATTAATCATTTCATTGCATTTGGATCATACCGAGGAGAAAAGCAACAACAGTAACCGGAAATAACGACATTGAAATACATAATAGCGCTATGGTCACAACGGTTCTATCAAACACAACCATCAGCGAGCAGCAGAACAACATCGGGGGATTATATACGAAAAAAGGACACCGTCTGTAGCAGTACCAGCATTAGCAGTATTACAGCTAAGAGTTTTTTTCCAATTAAAAAAATTGTTTTCTCTGAAATTTAAATTTAACGTAACGTAGAATCAAACGGTAATCATTCCGCTCGAAATTCGAGAGTAGCATAGTTTAAATTTTTTTAAATATTTATATTGGTTCAACGAGCATAAAAACAGTATGTCAGATCAAGAGATGGTCGCGCAGAGCACAAGACTGAGCGACCTCATAGGATGGGCCAACTCCCGTAGGCAGTCCACATCCTGAGATCGCGCCAGCTATCCCGAAGGGACAAATCCAACCATTCTAGCCGCAAAATCCTAAAACATACTTTAAACTGGCAGAGATCCAGTTCGGGCTGCAGGAAATAACGACAGACTAGACAAAATAAACAAACAGGTGTACACCCTGTCCCAACTCCAGATAGGCCAACAATTGGGCGATCGTACACCATCATACGCCCTACGATACATCCGTAGACTTGCCGGCAACAACATTTCTGAGCATTTAATCACTCTGGATCTGAAAAATTTCATAGTTGATTCGAATAGATGCAACCCGAACCCTCCTGAACCGAAACATTGGCAGGTATGACATACACAATTTGCGAGGTGGTCAAGATTGGTCAACAACAGAATGTTAGTTTGATTAATGTACCATACTACCAAAATAGAGAACACAGTGGAAATAGAGTTTCCCGTTCATCAACGGACACTAACTGAACTAATAAGTCAACGGGTTGAGATTGACGCATCTTCCACCACACTCTATACGTCCCGTTTGCTTGTGTACGACCGAACAAACAAAATCACCTACTTAGTCGACACTGGCGCTGACCTTTCGGTTATTCTAGCAATGAATTACAAATTGAATTATTCATTATCAAATCGCAATCCCGATCTAGTTTTATAGGCTGCCAATTGTTCAACTATCCATACGCATGGCACAAACATGCTTAACGTGAATATCGGACTCAAAAAAAACTTCACGCATGCTTCCACATAAGCTGCTTTGAATCGTCCGATCATTGGCGCCGATTTTCTCAGCAAATTCGGACTGCTTGTCGATGTTAAACACAAACGGCTGATTGATCCAGCTACGAAGCTTTCAACCAACACCAAGGCATCCTGGTTAAAAAAATCCCGCTCTTAACAGCAGAGCCGAATTACAAACTGTAGCTGCGACACAACGTGGTACAACACATCGTCACGATTTGACTAAACGCGGTTTCAAAACTGCACTTACTTGGTTGCAAAATTTTCTTGGTTTCAAATTTCATAACGGCAATTACGACATCATTTGGCATCTTCGAATACACCCGAATGCCATTTGGTCTACGCAATGCCGTACAAACGTTTCAGCGCTTCATTAACGCAGTCGTTCGAAATCTCGACTTCGTTTTCGTCTATATTGATGACATTCTTGTAGCATACAAAAATGAGGAGAAACACAAACTCCATCTGAAAACGCTTTCCACCAACTTGTCGAGTTTGATGTGCATATCAACACCACAGATGCATCTTCAAAAAATGTATCCACTCTTGACTTCTTCAGCAAAAAGATCCCTCCTAATGGTATTCTACGGTTACAAGAACGAATTAATGCAATTAGGGAATGTCTAGCTCCCACATAGAATATTCAGCGTTTCATCGGCATCTGTTTTGCAACAGTTCAACGACAAATTTTGGAAGCCCCTGGGATTCTCATCGAAGAAGCTCTCGGATGCGGAAAAGAAATACTCTGCATTCGATCGGGAATTACTCGAAACCCAAAGCAAGCAGGCTACTTGGATTATATTAGTCAATTTTCCACAGACATCCGGCATATTCATGGTGCCCAAATGACCTATTTCCTCGTACTGTATATGTCCATGAATAGACTTTTTTCCGATTTTGACTTTGATGTAGATGACGAAGATGAATATCATTCATAAAACTGGGGCGACCATTTATTTGACTCATCAGCCATTTGAGGCTAGCGTGATCGGTAGTGATGGTGAAATAGTAACAGAAATTCAGTGATACTGTAATTTCTTTGTGTGGCGTTGAGTCTCTTTGACCTTTTTGACCTTTTTTAATTGCGCTGCTTTCAAAATTGAAAGGGTTTATACACTGTTGAGAGCGTGCCCCGAAACGATGACCAACAACGTTTTGATCTTGAAGAATTCAAAAGAGATCGATTACGGCTCAGTCTTCTGCTATGATTTTTCCTAGACAGAGATCTTCCATGGCTAGTGAGATTTTGTCTGGATCTCGATTAGAAATTTGTGTGAATAAAATTCATCCCGATCAGGGGTAGAAAATATTGTGGAGGCGGACTCCACAACTTCTGCTGTTGTCTGCTCTAACTTTTTTCACGACTAGTGCTCATTTGCATTTTTAGCTTGTTGATTTGATCAATAATTCTATTGATGTGATGTTTCGATTTAACATATGACTCACTTGTTGATTCTCTTGTTGAATAGTTGCGGTGACGGTATTTTTGAGAAAAAGAGGAAGGAAGCGGTCGCTTTTCCCCATTGTCGCTACGTTTATTAATTTCTTGAAAAGGATCATTACACTGAAGATCTTTGTCGAAAAACGTATCATCATAAATTGAACCCGCAAATGTTTCGTCATAAAGTGAGTTTTCATATCTAACGCTGTACCTTTTTTAATTGCTTCGCGAACTATAACTAATAACTTTTTACAAGACAACAACGTTTCCACGTCGGTTGGTTCCGCCGTTTGAATTCGTTTTCAGAATTTCAAAATATGGAAACCTTTGCCTAATGATATATTAGAAACACGCTAACCAATAGGTTTTGCCCTATAAAATCGAACATTATTTTAAAAGTTTTTGGAGTAGACAATCTAACGATTTCTTGATATCGCTTCAAAACCATAAACGAGTATTTTTATATATTTGTCCAGTTAGTAATATGAGTAAAGAATTGTAAACCCGATATTGCACATGAAGAAAAATCTCAGCGAGTACGATGGCTCGGTCACGTTCTACGTATTGATCCGAAACGAATGGTGCAGCGATCTCTGATAGGAAAGCCATATGGTATGGTGTAGAAAATATTTTAGGACAGAAACCGTTGGAGCCAAATTGTTGACACAGTAAGGAGATAGTATAGGACGACCACGTTCACAACAAATGTTTTTTGGAATTTATTCATCAATTAGAATAGAATTTCGTAAAATTAAGAAATCTTTGCGCGTAATGGGGAAAACCTAATACATTTACTTATTAAAGGTTATTCTAGACTTCAGGACATGGTGTAACACTCAATTTTAAAAATTAGGTAGCGATTTTTAACACGATATCTCTAACTTGGGGTCGAATATGAGGAAGTTATTACATGACATAGTTGTACATTTAACAATTTGGTTCGATTGTAGATTAATAGCAAAATCGAATCATAATTAATATAACTAAATTGAAATCTGCTACATAATCAATTCACTATAATTAATAACGGATGTACCGATCTCACATGCAACAACCGGAATGTTGCATATTCTCAAATGATATATAAATTAACAGTAAATCATTAATATAATTCAGTAACATTAACCATGAATAAGTTTTCACTAGAAATACTAATTTTAATTATTAAATTAATATTTTTAATTAAATTAATAAATTCATCGCCGCTTGATTTAAACGAATTTAATAAATTTGTTGAAAGTTCAAAGGTGACTTATAAATATATTAATTTGGAATTAAATAAGGGAATAATATATTGATACAAACAAATATTTTAATATATTTTCAGGGCACGTCCAAATATCATTTGGATTACGTTGAATTTCCACCTTCGGGACATGACAAATTATTTGATTATGGCACAATTCGTTCACGTAAATTTAATCGTACCACATATGTGATCGATGGATGTTATGATTTGCTTAAACCTTTCGGCGATGATCTTATTTTTAAAGCAGAGATGTTCCCTTGGCAAGGAAATGAGTATCGTAAGATTGCCGAGCGAATTTTCAATCAAGCTTGTTCTGCATTCCGAGAAGAAAAATCTTTTTTTCCGGATATTCTAAAGCAAACGAATGTTGATCCAAATATCGAATGTCCTATTCCACCAATGCGCGTCTTTGTGAATAATGTAACAATTCCCGAATTACCGCAATCTCTAACTTATACGCTAGGGGATCGGTTTCGTATAAATATTACAGTACTTAGTCCAGAAAAAGAGATTTTGGCCTCGTATGCAGCTTATATTGTGAAAGATGTATAAATTTAAAATTATGTTTTTAAAAATATGTAATTCTTTAAAATTTCTGTATTGGTTGTTATATAATAAAATATAATTGGAATTTATTTAATGAAGTAACAATTAAGGTGCTATTCCACTTGACTGAATTGACTGATAGTAAAATTAAAGGAAGATACAAATATATATTTCCTTGTAAGCGAATGAAACAAAAACCCTTCTCAGTCAAGAAATATTTGTGTCTGTAGTAGTGTGACTGCCATAAAAAGTATCAAATTGAGAACATTTTATAGCAGTCACACTAACACCCATGCATAAAATTAGTATATGATGAGAAATATTTCTCGCACTCTAAGTTTATAATTATGGTTATTATTGTTTTATAGCGAAGTGTCATTTTTCATTTCATTACGTATAGTTACAATGGATTACGGTGAGTTTATTTAAATTGTTGTTACATATACTTATGTATGTAAAAATGATTTACACCTTTCTTGTATTTAATAATGATATGTTATATAATTTCAGGTAACAAAAAAATGAATGTAAGTTTGCCTTATTATGATAACAGCGGTGGTTGTAATTATGATAGTATAAACACTATACAAGATGAATTTGATGTGAGCTGCTCCTCAAATTTGTGCACATCTATCTTTACGTCAGTCGTTAATGATGGATGAGCCCATACAGAGTATTATTAGTACTTTAAATACGTTAATGTTTTAAACAATTAAAATATTTTACATTTTGGAACTAATCATTGAATGTGGGAAGAAGTTACCAGAGAACCTAGTAATATTTTTTTTTAATTAAAGTTTCTTGTACTCTATAAATTTATTTATTTATTTAAATGGGACACCAAAACGGCGACACATCTCCGCTCTATAAAACGGGGGGAAAGTGGTGATAAGGGTGGAGTATAAAAAAGGAGTATGAGCTTGCTTGGTTCAATCGTCCTGCTACATGAATAATGCCCTCCTTATCAATAAACGGGCTGACTTTCTTCAAGCGACTACTTTTGGCGACTGGATTGTCTTTTGGGTTTGGCAATATTCTTCGGAGAAAGCGTCTCGCTGTATTGCACGAACAATGAACTTTTGCGCCCTCGATAATTCACTTGGAGTGAAACAGCCATCTATCCTCTCCGCTTTTCGCTTCAATATTCGAAGATCGACGAAACAAAGTATGTATGCAAAAACTCTTAACTACTCTTTCGTACGAGTTAACAAATTGACAGGACGAAACTATGTAGACATTCTTCTTTGACGCAACCAGGACAGTCTCCATCTTTCTTGTTTCTGGTGCATTTCCGAGGTCTAATGATTTGCGTTGAACAGGCCAATGATTGAACTCGAGAGAGAGAGGAAAGGGGGCCCATCAAACCACATGGTATTTTGGCTTAACTTTTCTGGCGTAACACCCCTCGAGACCAGATGGGCTGGATTATTCTTTGTGTCTACATGATTCCAAGCGTAGTTTTCGATTAAACGCTGAATTGTTGATACTCTGTTTGAAACGGAAATGGCCCAATTTGCTGGATGACCCGCTAACCAATTTAAAACAATATCCGAGTCTGTCGAACAAAAAACTCTGTCGAAGTTACACTCTAGCTCCAAAACAACACGATTAAGTAGATTTGCTAAGAGTTCAGCTGCTCATATGTAGCTCAAGGCGTGGTAATGAGACTGTCTTAATTCTTGCGACACGAGACTTTGCACACAGTAAGCGACAACTTACCTCAACTCGGGATATGCATCGAACGTAAATGCAGCATCCATAAGCCACTGTTGATGCCTCAGAAACCCCATGCAACTCTACACTATTAAATGCTGGATTGAAGACGAATCGGGGAAATGCAACATTCTTCACAGGCGATAATTGTTCCCGAAATTTTCTCCATTATGAATTGTATGGTTCTGGTAAAGTTGGGTCCCAATCCAATTTCATCCGCCACAAATGCTGCAGAAAATTCTTTGCCGATACGATCACTGGATTAAGCAGCCCTAGAGGGTCAAACAAGGTTGCAATATCTGCCAATACTTGACGTTTGCAGATTTATGGAAATATGGTTTTTGCGAAAATTCGTATCGAAATGTATCCATTGTTGGGTGCCACGAAGACCCAATGTCTTTACACAATCATTAAAGTCAATCCGAATTCCTTGTCCACGAAATGCATCTGGAGTTCCCTTTAGTATTCTATGATCATTGGATGCCCATTCATCAGCTCAAAACCGCCAGTTTTTAATATTTCATAAACTTCGTTCGAAGTTGCACTGCTTGATCAAAATTGTCTGGTCCGGAAATCCACATAAAAATCCTCCAATATCACCAATCGGACGAGTTTTGGCGTTTTCTTCAGCAAGATATTGTAAACATCGAATAACGAGAAATGCAGCTACTGGGGAGATTACCGTTTTCAATCGGAACACTTGGATTGGATCGGATGGGTTTGCTCACCATATAATACATTGAAAATAGGTTTGCTCATCGTCTAGTTTAACCTGCCGATACACTTTTGAAATGTCAGCGACTAAGGCGAAGCGACGAGATCGGAATCGTAAAATTATCGAGAACAGATCTTTTTGAATCGTAGGACCAATCTTCATAATGGAATTAAGAGATTCCCCGGATGCCGTTTTGAACGAAGCATCGAATACGACGCGCAGTTTTGTGGAAGTGCTCTGGGGTATTAGCACACAGTGATGAGGCACAAAATACATGAATTTATCGCGGTTATCGGCTTTTGTTTTTTGCATGTGGTTTAATGATTCGTACTCATTCATAAATTCTTGGTATTGCTGCAGGGCTTCGGGATTAGACCGAAGTCTTTTCTCAAGGTTCAGGAATCTGGTTTTGGCAAACCAAAAGCTATCACTGAGAGCCGAAACATTGGCCATGGAATGGTAACTTGACCACGCATCGTCCATGCCCATCACTTGTGATGTGTTGTGTAAAATCCTCCTCGTATTCCGGCTCTTCCTTGTTAAACACCTTGCCTCGAATCCCTCTATCGTCCAAAATCTCTCCAAAACTTGATAAATCCCATTGATGCGATCCTCCTCTGCTGGCGGTTGATCTACCCGCAACGATCCATCCCAGCTTAGTATCGTGAAATGTTGGCAAATAATCCGAAATATGAATGTGATTTGCATTAGGTCATAAAAAACTTCAGCTCCGATCAGGATATCTAACCGCTGCGGTCGATGAAAATCAGGATCTGCCAATGATATGTCTGCTGGAATTTGACAATCCGCGATGTTAATGTGACAGCTTGGTTGATCTGATTTTATCCGTGGTACCACCATCATCTCCAAACCCGTTGTAAAACTGGTAACTCGAAATTGAATGCTTACAAAAACGCGCGTTTTTATGTCATTTAGACCGTTGATTAAGACGTCCGCCTTCATTTTTTGTAAATTTAATGCTTGGGCTAAACGATCGGCTATAAAATTCGATCGGCTATTAAAAGTGGGTGAAATAACTGAATGGGATGACTATCAGAAACATGGCTATGTTGCCGTTGCTTACATTTAAAGCAACTACCAGCTCGACAAAAGCGTACTCTATGATCCTTGTGGAGCAATTTATGCAAAGTTCTAATTTATTCGCCTCATTGGATCGGTCGATGGTAGTCATTAGGTTGAAATTCTAAGAACGCGCAATATCATGCTCCTTACTATCACATATAACACACTGCCATTGTCGTGCGCCATGGACCGTTGCATTCAAAGTGGTATGACGAATCGCGAATCGATTATATGATGGCTAGGTTGTAGGTGGAGGTGCGCTAATGTGTGCCTGGAAAATGATGCGTTTGTTCTCATATCTTTCACGAAGCAGCTTTAGGGCCTCTACGTAGTTGGCATCGGTCATGCCAACTGACAGATGCAATTCTGACATTCACGAACGATTGCTGAACATCAGCACTGTCCATCGATAGACGACGAGTTTTTGTTTGTACCGACAATAATGTAGCCTTGACTCTGCAATAAGTGTCTTCGAATCTTTCACGATCATCATTAGACAATTCCAATGGATCGAGGCGCTCAATATTTTGAAAAAGTTCTCCAACAATCTTAGTCGTGTGGTAGCTTCAAATTCAGTCATACCATCGCTATTTGCTTCGACGTAGTTTTTAATTTTAGTTTGAGAACCCTTTATGGATGAACGGCTGGTCTTGAACTCGGCCAACATTGCAGCTGCATCACCAGGAGGCATGTTACAATCACTTATCACTGTTTTTTTTTATCACAATTTCACTTTTCTTTATTTTTCACTATCAATGTCCTTTATTATCTGCCGAGCGAAACGAAATAAGCAGATGGTTATCTAGATGGTTGCCGATGGCACTGATTTAAAGAGATTTTATTTAACACGTGAAGACAGTTGAATAAATGACAAACGAGACGAAATTACTACTACTATTAATTACTACTACTACTACTATTACTACTACTTATTAACGACCAGGGAAACGAGTTAAAAACGAATTAGGTTGCGTATTGACAACGAGAAACGAGAACAATAAAAACAGGAATAAATAAAATTGTTTAATAAAACCATTTATACATTAATAATTTTCTATATGTAATTTATTTTGCCAACACGCAACTTAACCGTAGCGGGTGGCGAATACAATTCGATCTTATATATATTTAGATATTAGTATGCTCCAAATTATATCCTTTCTCGTATGCAACCAAATATAAAATGCAACGCACCGTCGCAACACAAAGTACTATCTTTTTCAGACGACACCGCAGAGCCAAGAAGGTACGTAGACTAAAATTACACGAGCCTTACTATTTTAACGAATCAATAGAACTAGGTGGGCTAGCAGTTGGTGACGAAGAATCCAGCGGCTCATTAGATTACGGTCGTAATTTTAAGGCAGCACCAACCAAAACCACTAGCAAGAGTAAGTAGACAAAATAAGTAGAAATAAATACATTACATATAGATAATAGAGGATTCATTTTCAAGTGAAAATAATTTGTAAGATGATAGGGGACACTGCTTGAACAAAAAAATACTTATTTTTGCTTTTGCAGAAAACCAAATTTTAACCAAAATAATTTGTAATTTTAATTTATAATTATTTAATTTTATTGAATTTTTATGTACCTGAAATATTAAGATTGATGATTATTATTAATAATGATTAATGAACATGTTGAACATGTTCTAATTGATCAGTGTGCAACAAAGTATGATGGAGACGGTTGCACCGTATACATCTGTTATTTGATTGGCATAAGTTGGTCTCATGGCCGTACTTGAGACAGTTTTGGCAAACAGACAATTGCGTTACAACTGCTAGACGACCATTAACGTCTCTGATGGGCGGTTTCTATTTGGATACTTGGTGTTGTGATGATTTATCTTTCGCCGTAGCAGAAGTTTCTATCATATACTGTCGTCTAGGCCATCGCATCGGGTATTTAAAAACGTAAAAAACCGTTTCATATCTGGAAAATCAATATCGACGATTTCACTCGCCCATGCTTGTCTTGTTTCTGTGTCCAGCTTGCGTAGCAAAATCTGTATCAACATACAAGCATCGCGATATTCGGCTTGTGTACCCATGGTTCGAATGCCTATTAGTAGTTCATCTGCCTTGTCGCTGAGAGAACGTATATCAGCTGCGAGCCCACTTAGAGTGGAGGGTTGATCCAGAAACGATGCTATATATGAATTTAATATAAAGTTGGGCTTTTTGTACCTAGCAACTAGCTTCCACCAGGCCTCCATGTATTTAGCATCTGTTTCGAGTAAGTTCTTAATTAAAGACGTAGGACCATCTGCCAACAATCGTTTTAAAAGCTTCAATTTGGTTACATTTACAGAGAGACTCATTGTTGTGAATCGATAACGTCTAGGAATCTTCGAAAGGTGGCCAGTACTTGTAGACACCATCAAATTTTTCGATGTGTACATCTGGCAAGTTCACACGTTCTTGGTTGATGATGGTTCTATCCGCTAGTTGGCTTGTTGTAGCATTTAGTCCTTCGAAGAAAACTTTTTGTTGATCCAACATTTCGGTCCACGTCATTTCATCGACGATGCCAGAGATTGCCTTTAAAATATGATTCACATCCTCCTAACAGTGTTACAAAGTTCACAATTCCTTTTATTATAAAAAATAATTGAATTATTACACAATTTTATTACAATGCTTTTGCACACAATTTTATTACAATGTTTTATTTATATCTTAACGGGTTATACTATGCCAGTATCTTAACTGATCGAGAACCAACTTTTCACTGATTAAAAGACAAATATAAAAAAGCAAAGTTACAGGTTTGTATACCAACATCATAAAGTAATAGAATTTATCGCGTTCACATGGAGTTGGAATAGTGTTTTTGTGTGAGTTACCATAATTACTCACTGTATAGTGAAATAAAATAATAATTTTATGTTGTAGCCTAAACAAAGACCATGCTCAGGATTGTTGACACAATAGGGGGCCAGTAATGACCTTTAAAAACTGTTAACTATTAATTAAATTATTTACCTAACAATTAAATGTAATAACAACCATGTTATTTCTAATAAATTTAGTACAAGTACTTGTCTAGATGTGATTATCGCCACGTGTCTTCGGCGATATGTTTAAATTGTATGCCTGCGCCAGCTTTACGTGAGCAAATGTATTCTCATGATGAGCAAGATCTTGTAAGGCCGTTTAATTTTATTTCGTGCAGAGTTGAGATGATTTAATTGATTTAAGATGATCCAATTATTTAAAAATAAATATCTGAGTGCTGATATTTGTAAATATACAAGCGTCATATTTGTTATTGCGAAACGTCAATTAAGCAAATAGCTTCTTACAATTTTATATTTTCCGCGACAGGCGAGTTTCCTACTTTTGCAAGTCAATTATTACTTCGGTATTAACTTTGTGAATTGTTGCTAGATTTGTATGCTTTATTTGCTTGTTGTGGTGTTTGCGGTTTCTTAACGTTCGTTTTCCTGCATGGAAATAACCTCTGAAGAACTTGCAGCAGTGAAGGAAGGGCCATGTTCACAAAAAGTATTTTTTCGAAGTTCACTCTTCACTCTTGAGCTTGCCAAGAAGC
This sequence comes from Tipula unca, assembly GCA_951394425.1. NCBI lineage: Eukaryota > Metazoa > Arthropoda > Insecta > Diptera > Tipulidae > Tipula > Tipula unca. Next base: position 88,239,990 of record OX596382.1, read on the forward strand.
GTTTAAAGTCCCAGATCTCGATCTTACTAAGCCGTGAGGTCGTTCAAAGGGAAAGTTCCCATAAATTTTGTTCTGCTGTACGCTAGACTAGGACAGGTGCAGTGCAGAAAGACCACATTTTCCTCCTCCCCCTCATCACCACAGTTTGGAATTTCATCTCAACGGATGGCAAAGGAATAGCGTAGTCGGTAGCTTCCGGAATACCCCTGTTGCATAGGATAGATGAATGCCCTGCATTGTTACAGGTCCACATAGATATGGATTTGAGCCGAATGACTGTGCAAGATGCAAGCTGCTCGGCCGCAATATCCAAAGGAGTAAGATGAAAAAGAATTTCCAGAGCTTGAGTAGGTGTGCTCCTGAGAGCCCCACTTATACACAAGCAGACCGTTATTTGGACTTTCATCAATAGTTTAAGGTTGGCCATAATTTTTAACGCTGGCCACCAGACGACAACCCCATACAGCAGTATAGGTTTGACCACTGAGACGTAGAGCCAGTGTACTATGTGGGGCTCCGTACCCCATCTCTTTCCAATGGCATTTTTGCAGGAGTAGAGCTTTATAGTAGCTTTCTTTGCTCTCTCTAAGATGTTTGGTTTCCAGCTTAGCTTGCTGTCCAAAAGTAGTCCGAGGTATTTCGCTCTATCCGTAAAGATCAAGCGAGTACCATTTAATGTTGGCGGGTCACACTTAGGAAGTTTGTGCCTCCTGGTAAAGAGGACCAGCTCCGTTTTCTGTGGGTTTGCGTTCAGCCCGCAGCCGCGTGCCCACTCAGAGAGGTAGCCAAGCGCGCACTGCATGCGTACTAGGATATTTAGCGAAGACCGCAATGGCAACGTCATCCGCGTAAGCAACCACCTTGAAGCCTTGCCCTTCCAGGTTTAGTAACAGGTCATTTATGACCAAGTTCCAAAGAAGGGGGGATAGAACCCCAACTTGAGGTGTCTCTCTGCTCACGTATCTGCCAGCAGACGTCCTACCCAGATAAGCTGTCACGATCCTGCCTCTAAGCATTTGATCTATCCAGCCTCTGAGTGATCCGTCTACCCCCAGACACGCAAGGGCCCTAGTGATTGCCCACGATCTGACGTTACTAAAGACCCCCTCTATGTCCAAGGAGGTTACCATTGAATTTTCCTTATATTCAAGCGATTTCTCAATCGGGCCTATTAGGGAGTGGAGAGCTGTTTCCACCGATCGTCACTTACAGTATGCGTGTTGAGACCCCGACAGCTCGCCCGGCTTGATTGAGCCTCATTTTGTCTTTCCAGTGCTTTCAACAGAAAAGAAGATAAGTTTATAGGCCTAAAGTCTTTGGGATAGCATTGAGAGCTTTTTCCCGCCTTAGGTATAAATATTACTTTTACTTCAGTCCACTTTCTAGGAATGTGACAGAGTTCTAGGCTGCCTTTGAAGATAACTTCTAGCCAGGGTAGGGTTAAGTCAATAGTTCGCTGGATATCCGCAGGGATAATGCCATCAGGTCCTGCCGACTCCGCAGGGATAATGCCATTAGGTCCTGCCGACTTGTATGGCTTAAAGCTGTTTAATGCCCATAGGATATTTCGCCTTTTTACTATATGACTTACTGAGTCTACACCCCTATTTATCATGGATCTCTCCGGAGCTAGTACCGAGCACTCCGGGAAATGCGTTTCTAGTAATAGCTCCAGAGATTCCTGAACCATCCGGTCGTTGTAGATAACTCAAGATGGAAGGACTAGAACATAGTACTTTGCGTAGCCTGGCCACCTCCGAAGACTCATGACATGGTGTAACACTCTACATGGTAAAAATTACGAAGTGATTTTTAAAACGATTACTCTAACTCGGGGTCGAATATTACTGCGTGATATGATCGAATTTGTTTATAGATTAATAGCCAAATCGAATAGCATACATTATTATATAAATATGTATGTAAATTGAAATCTATTACATAATCAATAAACAATAATTAATAACAGATGTAACGTTCTCACATGCAACAGGCCCGATTGTTGTTTAGTTTGAAATGATATAAATTAACAGAAATTCGTGTAAACAATTTTATTTATTGAATATAATTCAATGCCATTAACAATGAAAAAGGTTCCACTAGGAAAACTAATTTTAATTATTAATTTAATATTTTTAATTAAATTAATAGATTCATCACCGATTGATGTAAAGGAAATCAATAAAGTTGTTGAAAGTTCAAAGGTGACTTATAAATGTTTATTTAGAATTAAATAAATGAATTGGAAATAAAAAATATTTTAATATATTTTCAGATCTCGGCCAAATTTCATGTGGATCACGTCGAATTTCCGCCCGAGGGACGTGACAAATATTTTGATTATGGTACAATTCGAACACGCAAATATAATCGTACCACATATGTGGTTGATGGATATTATGATATACTGCAACCGTTCGCCGATGATCTTATTTTTAAAGTAGAGATGTATCCTTGGCAAGGAAATGAGTATCGTAAGATCGGCGACCGAACGTTCAGCCAAGCTTGTACTGCGCTACGAGAAGAAAAATCTTATTTTCCGGATATTCTAAAGAAGACGAATATTGATCCAAATTTCAAATGTCCTATTCCAGCAATGCACATCATCGTGAATAATGTAACAATTCCAGATTTACCCCAATCTTTAACTTATACGCTAGGCAATCGGTTTCGTGTAACTATTATAACCCTTAGTGCAAAAGAGGAGGTGTTGGCCACGTATTCAGGGTATTTTGTGAAAGAAGTGTAAATTTAAAATTATCATTTTGAAAACCTGTAAATTTTTAAAACGTATGTATTGCTTGTTATAAAATAAATTCAAGTTTCAATAACTGTTGAGCTGAAATATGCAAACAGTTTCCAGTTTTCATATTAGCATTTTGGATTTACTCCAAAATTTTTAATTAAATTTATTATAAATCAAAGCGATGCGTTATAATGTGGTTCTGGTAATAGAATAAAGGAAGTGACGATTAAATATACAATAAAGTACCAATTTAACAATTTGATTTGTTTGTAGATTAAATAACCCACATAAAATAGCAAAAACCAATTAAATAATTTTATGGATAAATCGAAAATTGTTACATCATTTATATCGGATGTAATGGTCACGCATGCAGCTATCTACGGATTTTTCCATATTTTTAAATGACATAAATTATTAGCAAACCATTTAAATAATTTTTAATATTATTCAATATATAATTTAATAAAATTAACAATTAATAAATTTTCACTTTACTGACAAAAATAAGTGCATATACAATATATATAACGATGATATATCGCCCCGATCGTAATATTACCCCTTACCTAACCCTAATTCCTTCCGAATAGGATCCATTTCACCTCCCCTGTATAGAGTTCTAATCAATCTACGTGCACCACCTTCAGTTTTCTTCCCTTTCTTAATGTGGTAAACGACGCCGCTTATCTTTGATGGTGTACGGACGATCCTTTCTATAATGGTTCTATGTACCCCTTCCGTTGTAGGTTGTTACGCCATACTGACACTTTCTGTTTGCCATAACGAGCTTTCATGTGGCCACCTGACACTCGTATTTTCTCCCATGCAACTGTTTCTGAGATCGATGGACTCTTTTCTCGCTGATCCACTACTACACCCCTGATTGATGTACCGGCATCATCTGTACAAAGTGAAAACTGTAATCTAATTCAATTCAATACCCTTCGCTCCACAGTCGTGATGAAGTCGTTCGCCCTCTTGAAATTCATACCCAAATGACTTCTATATTTGCGACTTGTACTTCGTGCTGGAACTAAGTATTGTCAATCCTTATTATTGCAATCTTCTTTCCTGGTATGACTGCAGTCTATCCTGTGGTTGTTCCTAACTTTGATCTGGTTGAACTTTTCCCTTGAGTATATCACACGATTCTGTATTCTGGCTGACAGCACTGTTCTTCCCATCGATATCAGTCTTAATCGTCACCGCCTCGTACCAATCTCTTAACAGCTGGTCCGACTGTTCTCCTTTTTCTTCGTCCATTTATTTTAACCAAAACCCGCTCTTAGCACTATCCTTGCAGTACATGAATGAGTTTGTGATTCAACTCGTCTCCCTTTTATTTCACAACAATTCTTTGATATGTGACGTGTTACGTCACACGCTGCATTTCTTATGGTACTAAATACAAGCATTGTTTCTTGGTCCCTCTACCTTTAAGAGCCAATATAGCCCCGATTACTCGATTTTACCTTTTTCAACCTTTTCTTTGGCATACCGAAGTAATTTTCGTTCGAAGTCTAGAACTTTCTCGTCCAACTCTTGCACTTCTCGATTAACCTCCAGAGCTTTCTTTTCAAAATTTTGCAATTTTCCTTTACCGTCGGGACTTTTTTCCCCCAAATTTTGCACTTTTTCTTATCCTTCGAGAACTTCCTGATCTAATTATTGAATACCAGTTTGTGATTTTTGTTCAACCTGTAGAACTACCGTCTGCATCTTCTCAACCTCCGCCCAGTACCCATCCCTTGGAATCCTTCATTTACTGCCTGGTAAAATCCTGAACAATTGACACCCTCATTTCCTTCTTTAACTGACCAAATAAATGTTTCATTTCCTAAATTAATTGTTTCCGTTCCTACCGAATCCTGTTTTACTTGGTCCGCCGAAATTGAGGATTTATCGAAATCGTAACTGGACGGATCAATAACTAAAAAAAAAAAAATTAGATTAAAATTGGGCGGATTACTCTAGCACTTAATGCCACTAAAGGTCTCACGGTGCAAAAACACCCAACCGTGATTTTTGGTCACCACCGGGAATCGAACCCGAGACCCTCGAATAACAAACCGACCACTCCGTAAAACAATTTTTGGTTTTAAGACCGTAGGATATCTGATAATTGACTATTCGACCATTAGAGATGAAATAAGTCAAATGTCGGTCAATTGTTCAGTCAGTTGTGTGTCTAAGCCGGAAAATGGACGAAATTTAAAGACATTTTCGTCAAAGACTAATTCGTGGATCATATGACCGTCAGTGCTGCCCAACAGACTTTAGGTATAGTGAAAGTCAGACCCAAGAATGATTGGTTTGATGGCGAGTGTCGTCTTGCAGTTGAGCAACAAAATATAGCCCATAATGAAGTGCAACAACGTCTCACAATCGCGAAGAAAAACAAGGTTGCTCTTGCAAGAAGGGCAGCTAAGCGGATTTGTAGAGGGAAGAAGCGAGAATGGTGGAAAGCCGAGGTTCTGAAAGTACAACAACTCAGCAATGAGCGCAATTCGCGTAATTTCTTTAAAGGAATTACTGGACTGCACCATACTTTCAGGCCTACGTCAACCGCCATTCGGGACCGGGATGGAAACCTCTGTGTCAACATCGACGCAGTACTTGACGCATGGAGTGGATACTTTACTGACCTGCTTGATGTCCATTATGCGTCACAGACTGTTGTTGAGCCACCTCTAATACAGACTGCGGAGATTTGCACTGAAGATCCCATGTGGAATTCACTAAAGCCATGCAGATATTGAAACGAAACCGTGCACCTGGAGTGGACTGCATTAATTCGGAGCTCTTGATATTCGGAGGGGATACTTTGTGGAACTGTCTTTTCGACCTTATTCGATTAGTATGGCGAACCGAACTTATACCTGATGAATGGAAAGTGTCCGCGATATGCTCCATCTTCAAGAAGGGAGACCGCTTGAAGTGTGAGAATTATCGCGGTAGCTCCTTTCCACAGCATACAAGTTACATGTCATTCATTGTATTGGATAGAATCACTCCTCTAGCGGAGGGCTTGGTTGGTGACTATCAAGGAAAATTTCGTCCGAATCGATCAGTCACCGATCAGGTCTTTTCGCTGCGGATGATTCTATCTAAATATTATGAGACATCCATCCCTGTACATCAGGTGTTCCTGGATTTCCGACAGGCCTATTACTCGATCAATCGAGATCAGTCGTTGCAGGCGACGATGGCTCCACGGTGTAGAGAACGACTTGGCCTCTTCAGATTGTCTTAGACAGTATGAAGACCATGCTCGGGATCGAAACCGCTGGAGCCAAATTGTTGATTCAGTAAGGGGCCAGTAATGGCCTTTAAAACTGTTTTATTATTATCAGTTGGCGCTGGATGTCTTTCCAACAGATATCTTATATTTCTTTTGTCTGGCCACAGTACTGTTTTTCCATCTATCCAGGATTTTGACACAATTGAAACCTTTTTTCGTTATTTTTATCGCGCACGTTTCAATAATTGCAAACATTTTTTATCTTCGTATAATTAAATTAATATGTAGTATGTAATTACATAAACATAAATATGTTTGCACAAAGGCTAGAATTTCAAAGCAAAATTATAATAAATTAATAATTGTCTGCACCCAGTGGAAGTTAAATTTTGTTTTAGAATTGTTAAGGTTATTTATCAATTAATTTAATTTTAATATAGTTTGGGGAGTACAGCATAGAGTTTCCATGGTTCGGTTAACCGAAACCGCGGTTTTCAAACCAAAAAACCGTACCCGAACACCGGTTTGCCAAACCGCGGTTTTGCGGTTTTGTAAATTTTATTTTATTTTAATTATTCGAATTTTGCCTAAATATATACTATTCGCTTTTCTAGCATTATTTGTTCTACTCATTCATAGAGGATATTAATACTTATTTATATCAGTATTTTTGAACAATAAAAAAGTATGCAGGTACAGATTTACATATTAGAATCCGACTGTTTTGTTTGAGCTGTCACATGAGAATCACAAATCACGATTGCACGAAACTCAAGTACATTTCGATCCACAATATTAAAAAAAAAAGTTTATGTGAATAATATACCTATACATTTTTAGTTTAGAGATAATTTTGTCGCATAAACTAAAACATATTTCTAACCTAAAATTATGTCATCTGTAGTATAGGAGTATTTTATTAGAATTGCAGCTCCAAACAGTGCAAACAATAAAGCGAAATGTAAGCAATGCGGAGCAGAAATCAATAATTCAAAGGGATCTACATCCGCAATGATAAATCACATGCGGATATTCACAAGACAAAATAAAACATGATGTGAATTCTGGTGAAAGCGAAAAAATCTCGAAACAAAACTCGATTTTGAATTACGTCAATGTAAAAAAAACAACTCTAAGTGAAATTGTTGATGAATTAGCTACCAAAGATGGATTTTCTATTCGAGGGGTAACTCGTTCGAATTTTATTCGACAAGTCATTTCAGACAGAGGTTATAAACTACCACAAAACGTATCTGGAACAATGGCGCTTATTCACGAGGAGTATGAAAAAAAGAAGAATCAATATATAAGTTTTCTCGATGAAGCTAAAGCAAACGGTCAAAGATTTAGCATCACATTGTATGAATGGGTAAGTTCCAGGCTTCGAAGGTATATGAACATCAATGTTCATGATAAATCAGGAAAAGTATTGAATCTTGGACTAGTCAGGATAATTGGGTCATGTAATTCGTCGACGGTCACCGATCACCTTAGAACTTTTCACCTTTCGTTTAAAGATGATATTGTTTCAACCTCAAACGATGGAGCCTCTTTTATGGTCAAATATGGACTAGAATGTCCAGCTGAAATGCAATTATGTTTGAACCATGGCCTACACCTTGCCATTTGCGACACGTTCTATTCTAATATAACACGAATAAATGACGAATGAAATTTAGATAGCGAAAACAAATCAGAAAACATCGACGATTTGGATACCGATATAATTAATTGTGTCGATAACGATGAAGATTGTTCTTCCAGTATTCTGAAGGATGAAACGATTCCCGAAATAATTACAATAGCAGAGATTTTAAATAAAGTGCGTGCTATAGTAAATTTTTTTAAAGTATCGATGGTGCGAAATGATATTTTGCAACAAAGAGTAAGTATAGAAGTTGGGAATGAAGTCAGTTTAGAATTGGACGTGCAATATCGATGGAATTCTATTCATCCAATGCTACAAAAATTCCTAAAGCTCCAAAAACCAATCGAAGATGCTTTGAAAGTTTTAAATGCGACACATTTGTTTACGGGAATCGATTTAAAAATAATAGAGGATTTGTGTAATATTTCAAAACCCTTCGAACTGACTGTGCTTGAGCAGGAAAGACGCAAATTTAATTACCGCTAAAGGCGCTATTAAATTTTTATACAAAAAAATCGATGATCTTAAAGAAGCCAAAGGTTCTTCAAATTTTCAGGTATTTATTAATAAGCTCGACGAAAATATTAAGACGCGGTTAGGTTCAAGAGAGATCCAAGATTTTATTTCTTTATTAAACTGCCTTCTTCAACAAAAACTACCGACGAAGGATGATATAAATTCTGGCACACGTTTGTTGAATAGACTTTATCCTAAACTAATAGACTCAAACTCAGCTGATTGTGATTTGAATATAGTGGATGATGTAAATCCAATTGTTTCATCTTTAGAGTGTCAGATAAATGACGCCATCAATGAAGCTGCCAATGAAGGAGTAGAAAAACCATTTAGTTCTCTTCGAGAAGAGTTTTTAATATTTTAAAAAACTGGGAAAAGGACTAAAATTTTACAGCAGCTCTATGATGCAATTTTAACGATTCGTCCAACCGAACCTGAACGGGTATTTTCAGTAACTTCGAATTTTAGCCGCAAAATCAGAACTCGGTTGAGTGATCATTCGCTGAATTGTTTGGTATTTTTAAAATACCACCGAATTAATGACTCCTAAATATCTTTTAATTTTTCTAAGTTAAATTTATTGTACTTAACACTAGGATTTCCCTAAGACATGGCAATGAAATGAAATCAAACATTATAATTTTATTTGTTAAAACTATTTGAAAGACTTCAGTTTGAATTATGTTATGTTTATTTTTTGTTTTCTAATTTTAATAATTTATCTTAAAATAAATTAGCAAGAAAAAAAAAAATTTTTTTAGTTAATAAATAGAAACCGAAACCGAACCGAAACCACCGGTTTCTCAAAAATGAAAACCGAAAACCGCGGTTTTTCAAACACCGATTTTTTTGGAAACTCTAGTACAGCATATTGTGGCAGTGACCTACCATATAGTATCGCTGATATTCATATGTGAAAATAGTGCCCTATAGTTCACATCTTCAGCGTCCATCGCAAACATTTTTTTTGATTCGTGCATCAATTTTCCAGTATTTTGCGGTATCCATTAATAAATCCGATTCATATATGTCGAGCTTATCAGATGAAATTAGCAGATTAAAAAAATTTCTTTTACCGATTGCTTCTGATCCAAAAATATATAAACAATTTTCCATTTTAGTATAGCATGAATAAATTGTACAATATTTTTGTCGTGTATGCAGTCCCGCTTACTACCGGTTAATCGGAAATCCTTAAACACTATTTCTTCGAAGATGGTTTTTGTAATATCCCTTGTAATTATATTCATTTTGCGCTTTAATATAGAATATACCATTCACATTACAATATTTTACTTCTGGTATTTCGCTCAGTTCTATCAGTCGATTGTAGATTTGCGATAGTGGTTGACTATTTTTTCGTAATAATGATTTTACTAAGAACATAAAACTTTTGAATGGAAAGGAGGTTAACCCGTTAAGGTTTCCATTTTTATGAACGTCGTCTGGTAAATGTGAAAGAGCATGTACATTTAAAATCCAACCTCTTTACCCCATAAATAAATTCATTTAAGATAGTTTGAAATAAGTTTATCAAATTTGTTGATAAATTATCAGTAGAGAGCAACCGAATTGCTAAATGTAACAACACAAAGTGATTATACTTGTCTTCTGGTGATATATTACGTAAAACAAAAGGTGAAGCATACAGTAAGAAGCACCCATAGTCCGTACTGTTAAAATAAGAAAATTGAGATAGGGATCTTAGTTTTCTTTGAAATTCACTCGGTTGAAATAGTGATATTGAATTTAACCGACCAGAGATTCTTTCTATTTGACTTGAAAGTAAAAGGGATTCAGAAGTACCAACCATCCACATACGCAAAAATCGTTTGACTACTCCTAAGCAAACTACGTGAATGTAGTCGTACGGGAATTGATCTACCATATTTATGGGATGCTCTTTCAAAATAAAAGTAGTATTGTGGTAATTTTCATCAGTTTTACTTCGAAAAGAATTATTCGTTCTCCTTGTGGCACAACTTTCTGGAAAGGTTATTCGACTTTTAATGTGTTCGCCTTCTTGAGGAAATCTATTGCATCCAAAGTAAGCTGTATGTGACTTTATTCCCAAAATACTGCTCTTCGGTGGAGTGTCACATATAAAATTGTTAATTTTTATGCTAATTGGACCAGTTTTATGCATAAAACTAGTATATACTCGTATTGTAACGGCGTACATAATTACAACCGTTCCAAGGAGAGTTGGTTTAACTCCCCTGACTCTTAAGTAAAGCGCGGGAAAAGTACTGCAAGGTGAATGTAGGGGAAATGATATTTTACAATTCTCCGATATAAAAAGAGATCAAATTTGGATACACGCGGTCAGTTTATTTGGAAAAGCAGTGTTATTACAAACAAGTCAGTCAGTTCTTTATTTTCGTTCAGGCAGTATCTTGTTATACAATTATAATAAACTGTTTAATTGTGATTATTCAAAAAGAAATATTTTAATAATTTGTGATAATTAAATTATATCATAAAAAGAAAATTTGAGCTTTAAAAGTTGAATCAAAAAAAATATATAAAACTCTTGGATACAACCAGAAAGAAAAGTTTAAATTTTTTTTGATATTGTTTATATATAGTTAATTTCTTACATATGTATGTTCATTCTTAAGTGTGGTTAATATAAAGTGTCGATAGAAATAAATAAAGAAAAGTTACAGAAAAGCTGTACTGATAAATGCTGTTATGAGCAAAGTTATGCAATAAGATGCTGTAAACTGTGCAACACAAGCATTATAAAACATAAATTGTGCGTGATCAGTGATATCAGTATAATTATAACTGAATAAAAATAAATACTAATTAATTAAGAACAAACTATAACTAACTAATAATAACAGTGTTAAAGGCCATTACTGGCCCCTTACTGAATCAACAATCTGGCTCCAACGGTTTCGATCCTGAGCTTGGTCTTCATACTGTCTTAGACAATCTGAAGAGGCCAAGTCGTTCTCTACATCGTGGAGCCATCGTCGCCTGCAACGACCTCTGCGCCTACCATATGGTGGCTCTCCTTTCAGAGATCGCTGCACAATTCGTTCCGGATCAGCACGCAGAACGTGACCGAGCCAGCGTACTCGCTGAGATCTAACTTCATGTACAATATCGGGGATCTTCATCAGATCTCTGATCTCGAAATTGTACAGAGCTCGGTATGTACCATCTATTTCGCGTTTAGGGCCATAAATCACACGCATGATTCTTCTCTCAAATGTAAGGAGCCATCTCTCGTACTCATCCGTCAGCGCCCAACTTTCACATCCAAACATAACAACGGGCCTGATCAACGCTTTGTAAAGCTTCAGCTTCACGGCACTTGATAAGTGTTTAGATTTTAGCAGTGGCCTTAGAGGATATAAAGAACGACTGCCAGCTGCCAGCCGCACTTTAATATCCTCACCCACACTGTTATCGTGAGTGATAAGAGAGCCCAAATATTTGAACCTCCTCACTCCCTCAAACGTGTGGTGGCCACTACTAAAATCTGGTGTGCCATTGTCTCTAAAACCAGAGATCAGGTATTTCGTTTTGGACTCATTGATCTGGAGTCCAACAGAAGCTGAAAACTCTACAAGCGGATCAAGTATTTCTTTCACTCCGTTGCTATTCAGTCCAATCACGCATATGTCATCTGCATATGCAAGCACCTGATTGGACTGGCGATATAAGATGTTGCGCTGAGGTGTTTCAGTTTTACGAAAGATGTACTCCAACATGAGATTAAAGAGTATCGGGGACAGAGCATCTCCCTGCCGAACACCCGAGTTAACTGCAAAAATTGTCGATAGCCTGTTCTCAACTTTAACACAGCATTGAGACTGCGTCACTGTCATCCTACACAGTCGTACCAATTTTGTTGGCATTCCTAGGTATTCCAGGGCAGACCACAAACTCTCTCGATTGATCGAGTCGTAGGCCTGCCGGAAATCCAGGAAAACCTGATGTACGGAGATGGATGTCTCATAATATTTAGATAGAATCATCCGCAGCGAAAAGACCTGATCAGTGACTGATCGATTCGGACGAAATCCTCCCTGATAGTCACCAACCAAGCCCTCCGCCAGAGGAGTGATTCTATCCAATAAAATGTATGACAGTAACTTGTATGCTGTGCAAAGGAGAGCTATACCGCGATAATTCTCACACTTCAAGCGGTCTCCCTTCTTGAAGATGGGGCATATCGCGGCCACTTTCCATTCATCAGGCATAACTTCGGTTCGCCATACTAATCGAATAAGGTCGAAAAGACAGTTCCACAAAGTATCCCCTCCGAATATCAAGAGCTCCGAATTAATGCAGTCCACTCCAGGTGAGCGGTTTCGTTTCATTCTCTGCATGGCCTTAGTGAATTCCTCATGGGATGGCTCCTCAGTGCAAATCTCCGCAGACTGTTTTAGAGGTGGCTCAACAACAGTCTACGCATGATGAACATCAAGCAGCTCTGTAAAGTGTCCACTCCATGCGTCAAGTACTGCGTCGATGTTGACACAGAGGTTTCCATCCCGGTCCCGAATGGCGGTTGACGAAGGCCTGAAAGTATGGTGCAATCCAGTAATTCCTTTAAAGAAATTACGTGAACTACGCTCATTGCTGAGTTGTTGTACTTTCAGAACCTCGGCCTTCCACCATTCTCGCTTCTTCCGTCTACAAATCCGCTTAGCTGCCCTTCTTGCAAGAGCTGCCTTGTTTTTCCTTGCGATTGTGAGACGTTGTTGCACTTCATTATGGGCTATATTTTGTTGCTCAACTGCAAGACGACACTCGTCATCAAACCAATCATTCTTGGGTCTGACTTTCACTATACCTAAAGTCTGTTGAGCAGCACTGACAACCGAAGTTTTCAGTACCTCCCAGACAGAGTTCACGCAGTCAGACTGGTAATTAGCTCCCTCAATGCTGTCGCTGACAAGATCCTGATATCGTTTCTTTTGATCTTCATTTATCAGACCTTCACAGTCGAAACGTTCCATCCGTTTCGCTGTGTTCCCCGACCTGGACGAAAACTTCCACCGTAGCTTTGCAGCGACCAAATAATGATCGCTGCCTACGTATTTGGTTGCTGACCGATAAGTTCTCACATCCTGCACAACCCGAGCTCGCCCTTTTGAAATTAACACGTGGTCAATTTGGCTCCGGGATGTTTTGCGAGGATGTGTCCATGTCTCTAGGTGTATCTGTTTGTGAGGGAAGAATGTGCTTGCTACTCTAAGATCATGAGCAATTGCAAAGTACATCATTCTCTCACCATTATCGGTCGCAGTTTCGTGTCGGGAGTACGGACCTATGTTTTCACACAAGTCGGCCTGATTTCTGCCAGCTCTAGCATTAAAGTCCCCAATTACCATTCTAACATCGTGTTCGGGTATAGATCCCATCAGATCGTCCAAGTCATTATAAAATGAGTCTTTATCTTGAGGCTGGCTGACTTCTGTGGGCGCATGTACACAAATTATCGACAGGTTGGCTAACTTCATGCGCAGGCGAAGCATACACAATCGGTTATTGACTGCTTGAAAATCCAAAACAGCCTTCTTTACCTGCGGCCCAAGAAGAAATCCAGCTCCAAGATTTCCGAGGTCATCTCCACTGTAGAACAACGTATAGTCCTGGGACACATGGTCTCCACTTTGAGGCCAGCGAGTTTCTTGAAGAGCAACGAGTTCCAGCCGATACTCTTTCATGCACGTGATTAGACCCTCCAACGCTCCTGGTTTTCTAAGTGATTGCACGTTCCACGTGCCGATCCTAAATCTCGTATCCGGGTACTTGAGCGGGGGTCCGGTGTTGTTTTGGCGGTATCCATTTTTCTTTTTGTTGATTTTATAAACAGTTGATTTTTTTTACGGATGCGGGTCGTCAGCCCAGCGATCCAACCGTTTAGTCGCCTCCTACGACAAGCAAAGGATACTGTGGTGGTATTCTTAGGAAACATGTTCGTGCAATTTAGATTTACGAGACATGTGAGTGCCCCCCGACCACAGGGGCCACTATAACTAACTATCTACATTATAACATAAAAACATAAAAATCAACAGTGCCAAATTCTAGTGGTAGTGTGGTCTCTTGGACAATGTGGTTAAGCGGTGTTAAAATACCTCTATGTGAAAACACACAAAACGAAAAACGTAATACCACTACTAAACAAATTAAAATATAAAAAAGGTGACCACATGTTCCAACTTTAACATTGCTGTAAATTAGCAATAGTGAATGACACTAACTTACGTAATTAATGTAGTGTTAAAATTAATATAAAATCTTATAAATTAATTTATAATAAAACAGAATCAAATAAATAAACAATAAAAATAATAAGAAATTAAACAAAATTAGAAAAATATAAATCGCGCCAAAATATATGATTGAATTGCTATAATGGATAGAACACAACGTCAGCATCATCGGCAGCCATATTTTAGTTAAGTCTTTTTTTTTGCTATAATTTATATTTTATTTTATTTATATTTATACATATTATCTTTATCAATATTATTATTTTTATATTTTTGATATTATTATTAGTTAGGATTCATAACTTATTTATGATAAATTAGCAATGGTTAATCATGTACCATTTCCTTCATTATTAACTATTGGTGATTTATATGACGTCATTTATGTTAGTTAGTATAGATAAAAAAATTATTGAAATTTTCTTTCTGTTAATAATTTAAATTGAATAATAATTTATAAGTTCAAAGTATAATTTGGGTTCATTTTTCTTTTCTTTAATGGTTCGATTTGTATTTGTTTTGCGTTGCTTTTCTCTGTCGGCTGTGTTTCGTTTCAGGATGAGCAGCTAAAAGCTTATATAGAAGGATGAGGAGGTAAGTTCGGTTACTTCGGCAAGGTAGGTTGATCCATGTCGGGTGTCCCTTTCCCGCCTTCCATAGTATCGATTTTTTTTTGTTTAAGCTTTGAAGTAACTTTCCCTAGCGGTCTAGCAAGATCCACTTATGTTTCGGGAAACCCCACGCCAAACTCCTGAGTTCTAGCTGGCCTTTGATGACCGCCCCGAAACCTCTAAGTGGGTAAAAAAATTCTAATAACGGGCCAATAATTAAGTTGATCCCGTTACAGATGGCGCCCAAATATACGGCTTGCTAATATATAATTCTTTTATTTGTCATTTAAGTTACTTCTAGGTTTAGTTCCGTTAATTTTCCATTTTGTTAATTTGATTCTTTCATCACCGTCATTTTTATTTTTAGTCTCAAATTTCCGTATACACAACTGCAACCAGATTGTAGATCTGTAGACTCAGTTGTTAATCATTCGGATTTCCTTTATCAAACAGTTCATCGGTTTATTGTTGTTTTGCTGTGGTGGTTCGATTTAATTATGATAGCGTTACTTCCATTCTAATGGGTGTTGATTGTAATGCTTAGCTTATAATTTTATCGGTTTATCATAGTCATACATGTTACACTCGCGCATTGGTTTCCACTAAAGTGTTGATTACTTTGCGGGTTCGCATGTAAGATAAGATTGTCTTATTGTCGCAAATGCATCCGTTATAATAACTTTCGTAGACTCATTTGCCGATTATTGTAAGACGGTTTTATTTAACTCTAATATCAAATTTGCACAAATGCTTCCCATACCAGATATGGTCGACTCATTTGCAAGCATCCAAATTTCGGTTTTATAATATTTGTTTTTTTTTGGTTACACAAGACATGGATCAACTTAGGCACTAGACACAATAAAAACTACCGGGAGACGACTGTGATCGGAACCTTACTACCTCATCCTCTTGAAAATATATAGTTTTACAAATTGGTTTTTCATTTTAAGCATATCGTAACTAGCATTAACGCATCCAGATTTGATTGATTTTGTTGTTGTGGTATTATTCTAATATTTATTTAAGTATTTTTTTTGTTATACGTATTATTTATCATTGTCAGTTTACAAAAGTATTCAACTTTTGTTGTGTGTGCGTAAATCGGGCAATTGAATTTATATATCATTTAATAATTAGTTAACTAGGCTTAATCATAAGATATAAAAATTGAAATTTTGTTATTACTAATATCTATAGTTTGAGATCAATTGATTACAAAATAATCATTGATATTTTTGAAGTGGTAATTTCATTTTGGATAGTATTAACTATACCCTATACATTTTTTTTTGTTAATTTTATTATACTACGTGGTAAGAGTGAATTTAAAAGTGACCGTGTTTCAATTTTTATCTTGTGCTTTATTAAACTAAATATTCATTTTAATCATGAATCTAGAACATCTAGAATTTGATGAATTTGAACTCGAATGTAATGTTCGTGATATCAAAGCTCCAAACGTTGGGGAACAATTAGAATGCCTAAAGCAAAGGATAGAGTTAGAAAATTTGCACCCAGTTTTAATTCCTAATCGTCCTCATAAACCAGCTCAGAAGAGTCCTAAAAGAGAAATCGAGAAAATTTCACTGAAGTTACATTTTCTGTATAACGACCTGCAAGATGCAGTTCGAGACGGTTGTAATGATACCCTTAATAAGCTACATTCGCGACTACTGCATATCCAAGGAAGATTGTTACGTTTAAAATATTCGAAATCTGTAATCAACCAAGTAACAGATACATTAGAGAAAGTATCTCAGTTAGTTAAATTTGTAGTTAGCAATCTAAACAAAGAAGCAGCGCGACTTAATGAAAGTCTCCACGATCTTGAGCAAATTAAACTAAACGAAGTCGAAGATAACGTTGACGGCGATGAACTAAATTTATCTGATGGGTCTTCCATTGTTGAGTCTACGGTTATTCATGGCTCTGAACGAAAGAAAATACAGATAAATGCTCCCCATGCCGCCACTACTTCAATGATAAAACAACCTCAAACAGTTAGCATTAATCAGTCTAAGCCCTATACTCAACCGGCTTTGGCCTCATGGCAAAACAACCCAGGTCAATGTTCGCCAAGCGCAGATCAATTTCCACCTCTCTTGGATTTGCCTGATTCAAGAGGTTCCTATAGACATTCAAATAAATCACTTTCAAAATGGGATATAATTTATAATGGTACTCCAAATGGCATTCATATTAAACGATTCCTAACTCGAGTAGAGCACTTGGCAAGGTCTGAAAATGTTTCAACTCAAAGATTAGTCACGGATCTCCATTACATTTTGAAAGGTAGTGCCAATGAATGGTACTGGACGTTCATAGAACGTAATCCTAATATTACGTGGGATAAGTTGAAAACCGAATTAAAGAAATGTTTTCAAGGTCCACGGACGGATGAGGATATACGATCACGAATGGAAGCTTGAAAACAAAAATTTCGAGAAAATTTTTATGATTTTTATCACGATTTAATATCGATGAGCCTACAATTAGAAAATTCCCTCAGTGAACATGAACTTATTAGGATCATGCGGCGTAATATGAGAGCTGGATTACAAGATAAATTAGTAGATGTTACTATTGATAGCGTCGACGAACTTTTTAGAAAGTGTATTGCGTATGAAGATACATGGATCAGAACAGGATTTATGCCTGAGTTAATGTGTCAACCGCGTAAATTTATAAATGCGATAGACAGTGGTGAGCAGACATGGGATGAAATGTTAAAATATGATCCTTCCAATATACCGTCAACTTCACATTCGCTACCAAGCAGTCCTCAGCCATTTTCAACAAATTTGTCTGTTTTGACTCGTGATAGGGGCGAAGTACAATACAACAGACCCACGCATACTTCCAATTTTCGAACAAACACTAGGCCGAATCATAACCATAATTTAAACCCTGGGTTAAATGTAAATCGTCGGCCAGATTGGTCACTTACTTGTACTGGTTGTGGCACAAAAGGTTATCGTCAGGATTGTTGTTTCAAGTGTAATCCGCCTTCGGAAAACTGGAGAGCGGGGGTTCGGAATTCAAGAATTGCCAACCCCCAGGACAGCACTCGTGTAGAAGCAGCAAGCAATACCGACCCAGAATTGGCGCAACGTCAATACTAAGCGATACTCCTATTTCATCCAAAATAACAACACCAACGTATCCTTTGAAAGCATCTGCTTCGAGTAGATCCCGTATCGCCAGATTAATCCGAAATAAACAATATTGGAGAAGCCGTCGACTTAGTAAAAAGAATATAATTGAGTCATTAATTGCCACTCCTGGAGATGGTCGACCTTATGCTCAACTAGAAATTTTAGGTAAGAAATATGTTGGTTTGCTAGATAGTGGTGCTAACGTATCTCTATTAGGTAAAGGCTGCGAACAGTTTTTGGATAATCCATTGGTTAAGTTCCATTTATTTCCATCATCCATTAAAACCGCTAATGGCCAGAGGGAGTCTATACTCGGATATATAAAGATACCGGTTTCGTTTGCTAATAAAACCAACTTATTTACGTTCTACCTTTCACCTAATTTATCACAAGAATTATACTTAGGAATTGATTTCTTTCGAGCATTTAATCTCACGATTACCATTCCCTCTCCATCGTTATCTACTCCATCTTCATCGGGCAATTCTAACGATAAATTTTTAATAGGTTCCACGCTACAAGTGTCCGAGTTATCTGGTGATGTTCCTATTGAGTTACTCAAACACATTTTATCTGAAGAGCAACCAGAAATTTTAGATAATGTCGTTCAAAAATTCCCTTCATCCGAGGTTTTAGGTCTAGGACGCACTCATTTGGTGGCACATGTAATAGATGTGAGAGACGCTAAGCCAATTAAACAGCGACATTATGCTGTGTCTCCGGCAGTTCAGGCCGAAATTTTTGAGGAGCTTGACCGCATGTTGTCGCTGGGAGTGATAGAAGTCAGTACCAGTGCATGGAGTTCGCCTCTCGCTCGAGTGCGCAGGCCAAATGGTAAAATACGACTATGTCTTGATGCACGGAAGGTAAACCAGGTTACGGTGAAGGACGCCTATCCCCTGCCGCTCATCGAGGGATTGCTGGGACGTCTTGAAAATACCAGATTTATTTCAAGTCTGCATTTAAAAGACGCCTTTTGGCAAATTCCACTCGATGAGGGGTCGCGGGATAAAACGGCCTTTTCCGTACCTGGCCAACCGTTGTATCAATTCACAGTCATGCCATTTGGCTTGTGTAACGCACCCCAGACAATGTGCAGATTAATGCACCGAGTAATACCCCACGAGCTGCACCATAGAATTTTTGTTTACTTGGATGACTTGTTGATCACAAGTGGAACTTTTAACGAACATATCCAGTTATTAGATCTTGTTGCTGGGTTACTTAAGTCTGCCGGGTTTACGATTAACATAAATAAAAGCAAGTTCTTACTAAAAGAAATAAAATACTTAGGATATATAGTTGCTGATGGCATCCTTAAAGTTGATCCCGAAAAAGTATCAGCGATTACTAATTATAACCGACCAAAAACGGTTAAACATGTTCGACAATTTCTTGGCGTCACAGGTTGGTATAGCCGATTTATTCCACAGTACGCGGAAATAGCGGAACCAATTACTCGACTGCTCAAAAAGAAACAGAAATTTCAATGGACAGAAGAGTCAGAACTGGCTTTTTGTAAGTTGAAATATGCCCTATCCTCTTCACCGGTGCTCTGCAATCCTGACTTTAACAAGCATTTTTATATTGAGTGTGATGCCTCTAAGGTTGGAGTGGGAAGTGTCCTTTACCAAAAATCTGCTAGTGGTGAAGACCAGCCAATTGCTTTCTTTTCAAAAAATCTCAATGGCGCTCAACGCAATTACAGTGTTACTGAGTTAGAGTGCTTGGCTGCTGTCTTAAGCGTAATGAAATTTAGGCAATATGTGGAGGGATTACCTTTCACTATTACGACTGACCATGCCAGCTTGAAGTGGTTGATGGAGCAACGAGACCTCTCCGGACGTCTCGCCCGCTGGAGCTTAAAGCTACAAGGGTTTAATTTCCTCATTAAATATAAAAAAGGTTGCGAAAATGTGGTGCCTGATGCTCTCTCACGAAACACGTTCAACCTCTCCGAAGATGGATTAGTAGGTGAACTGTTCGGCGATCTCAACAGCGATAAGTTTGATGATGATCTAGAATATCTCGAATTAATTAAAGTATTGTTAGACGATCCCCAAAGTAGCAAAAATATGAAAGTTGTTGACAACCGGGTTTACTATAAACCGTCCCACACACCGAGCAACCAAACTTTCACTGATGTTCCAATTTGGAAGTTATACATTCCTCGATCGCAAAGTGAACAGGTTGTTGAACGTGCTCATTGTCCACCAAACGCTGCGCATTTTGGATTCAAGAAGACTCTGGAAATAATACAACGTTATTATTATTGGCCAGGTATGATTAGGGATATCCATGATTTTATCAAGCGATGCGATGTATGTAAAGAATGTAAGCCGGTTAACTCAATATCACGCGCGCCAATGGGAAACTTCTATGAACACCCGTTCAAAAGATGGGAATTGTTATGTGTTCATTGCGGTGGATCAGTTCTCAAAATTTGTGTTCTTGGAGCCTATGCGTGAAGCCACTACTAAAAATGTTTGTAAATTCTTGGAAGATCGCGTGTTCAGTGTTTTTTCCGTTCCTGAGATTATCGTAAGTGATAATGGTAAACAATTCACTTCCAAGGAATTTAAGGATTTATTACTAAAATATGGAGTAAAACACCAATTGACCCCTAGATACCACCCACAAGCGAATGCCAGTGAACGAGTAAATCGATCAGTATTGTCCGCCATTAGAGCTTACGTCCTCGATAATCATCGTAATTGGGACAAGCACTTGCATTCGATCGGATCTGCGCTTCGGAATGTCGTACACGAAAGCACTACGTTTTCGCCGTATTTCCTAACATTTGGCCAAAATTACATTAACCATGGTTCGCAATATAACATACTCCGAAAGCTAAATTCATTGGATGATCGAGATCTTGAGTTGACAGTAATGGATAAATTAACATTAGTACAACAGGAAGTTATAAACCACTTAAGAAAGGCATATCAACAATCTAGTAGACGCTACAACTTGAGAACGCGCCCTCACGCGTACCAAGCAGGACAAACAGTATTTGTTAAAAACTATATTCAAAGCGACGCTGCAAATAAAGTGTCTGCTAAATTATGTCCAAAATTCAAAAAAGCCATTATTGAAAAATGTGTTGGCAACGTGGCATTTCAACTCCGGGATCTTAATAACAAACCTCTAGGAATTTATCATGCCAATGACCTACGTCCTTAATATATAGTTAAAACCATTTGTATCGTTAGATAAGCTAATTCCTAACCACACTAATTTCGCCCGGCTTATTGAGACAATCTCTGGGTATAGGTCGTCCCCACGATTTGTAACGGCGTACATAATTACAACCGTTCCAAGGAGAGTTGGTTTAACTCCCCTGACTCTTAAGTAAAGCGCGGGAAAAGTACTGCAAGGTGAATGTAGGGGAAATGATATTTTACAATTCTCCGATATAAAAAGAGATCAAATTTGGATGCACGCGGTCAGTTTATTTGGAAAAGCAGTGTTATTACAAACAAGTCAGTCAGTTCTTTATTTTCGTTCAGGCAGTATCTTGTTATACAATTATAATAAACTGTTTAATTGTGATTATTCAAAAAGAAATATTTTAATAATTTGTGATAATTAAATTATATCATAAAAAGAAAATTTGAGCTTTAAAAGTTGAATCAAAAAAAATATATAAAACTCTTGGATACAACCAGAAAGAAAAGTTTAAATTTTTTTTGATATTGTTTATATATAGTTAATTTCTTACATATGTATGTTCATTCTTAAGTGTAGTTAATATAAAGTGTCGATAGAAATAAATAAAGAAAAGTTACAGAAAAGCTGTACTGATAAATGCTGTTATGAGCAAAGTTATGCAATAAGATGCTGTAAACTGTGCAACACAAGCATTAGAAAACATAAATTGTGCGTGATCAGTGATATCAGTATAATTATAACTGAATAAAAATAAATACTAATTAATTAAGAACAAACTATAACTAACTATCTACATTATAACATAAAAACATAAAAATCAACAGTGCCAAATTCTAGTGGTAGTGTGGTCTCTTGGACAATGTGGTTAAGCGGTGTTAAAATACCTCTATGTGAAAACACACAAAACGAAAAACGTAATACCACTACTAAACAAATTAAAATATAAAAAAGGTGACCACATGTTCCAACTTTAACATTGCTGTAAATTAGCAATAGTGAATGACACTAACTTACGTAATTAATGTAGTGTTAAAATTAATATAAAATCTTATAAATTAATTTATAATAAAACAGAATCAAATAAATAAACAATAAAAATAATAAGAAATTAAACAAAATTAGAAAAATATAAATCGCGCCAAAATATATGATTGAATTGCTATAATGGATAGAACACAACGTCAGCATCATCGGCAGCCATATTTTAGTTAAGTCTTTTTTTTTGCTATAATTTATATTTTATTTTATTTATATTTATACATATTATCTTTATCAATATTATTATTTTTATATTTTTGATATTATTATTAGTTAGGATTCATAACTTATTTATGATAAATTAGCAATGGTTAATCATGTACCATTTCCTTCATTATTAACTATTGGTGATTTATATGACGTCATTTATGTTAGTTAGTATAGATAAAAAAATTATTGAAATTTTCTTTCTGTTAATAATTTAAATTGAATAATAATTTATAAGTTCAAAGTATAATTTGGGTTCATTTTTCTTTTCTTTAATGGTTCGATTTGTATTTGTTTTGCGTTGCTTTTCTCTGTCGGCTGTGTTTCGTTTCAGGATGAGCAGCTAAAAGCTTATATAGAAGGATGAGGAGGTAAGTTCGGTTACTTCGGCAAGGTAGGTTGATCCATGTCGGGTGTCCCTTTCCCGCCTTCCATAGTATCGATTTTTTTTTGTTTAAGCTTTGAAGTAACTTTCCCTAGCGGTCTAGCAAGATCCACTTATGTTTCGGGAAACCCCACGCCAAACTCCTGAGTTCTAGCTGGCCTTTGATGACCGCCCCGAAACCTCTAAGTGGGTAAAAAAATTCTAATAACGGGCCAATAATTAAGTTGATCCCGTTACAGTATATCCTTCATCAAAAAATGGCCGAAGAAATTCGTTAAAACCTTTAGGTTTTTGGAACCCATGATAAATTCCTTTAACAAATATACATTTGCTGATTGATGATTTGCCCAAAATTAACCAAAAGCAACTGTTAGAACTCCTGCTGATTGGTAAGCCATCAATATTAAAATCGAGAGATATAAACGGTTATCCATCAGTAACTCTTCCATGTTTGCCAAAAATCTGTCTAATGCTACACGAACTCCAACGGTTAAAATTCTTCGTTGTCATCACTCTCAAAGTTATTTTCTAAATTTGAATTTAACTTTCTATTGGATTGTAGCACACATTTAAAATTTAGGAAATATATCTCATGTGAGTATTATGTTGAACTGATAATTTATTTAACTGAGGTAAAAATTGAATGTTTTTATTAGCAGGAGTACTAGTACTACCCTGATTTATGCGACGCTTTAGGTTAGGTTAGGTAAAGGTGGCTGTCCTAAAGGACTAGACACAAAATTGGTCAGTAGCTGTACCACATTCGAGTTTCTTCCTCTTCACTCGCTAAACCATCCTGAGCTTACCAAGAAGCGTTTAATGTCCCGGATCCCGATCTTCCTAACATCCGTGAGGTCTCTCAAAGGGGAAGTTCCCATAAATTTTGTTCTGCAGTAAACAAGACTAGGACAGGTGCAGAACAGATGGAGCACATTTTCCTCCTCCTCATCACCACAGCTGCGGCAGAAATCGTGAGCTCGGACATCCAGTCTGTACGCATGTATCCCAATGAGACAATGTCCCGAGAAATAATTTGAATATTTTCTTACTACTAAATTACAGCAACGCTGATGTAGTGGTGGCTAGCATTGAGATGGAAGGGCAAAATCTCTGGCTAATATCGGCCTACCTACCATACGAGAAGGAAAATATACCATCAGTTAGGTTGGGCAGTGCAATCATGGAGGCTCGAAAACGAAAGGTAGGATCATCATGGGCAGTAATGCTAATGCGCATCATTTAATCTGGGGAAGTACAGATATAAACAGGCGAGATGAGTTACTCCTTGATTTTATTTTAAGTACTAACCTAAATATATGTAATATCGGGTGTAAGCCAACCTTTATTACTAAAAATAGACAGGAAGTGTTGGCCATCACACTTGTCTCGGATTTTATTAAGGAGAAGGTATTGAATTGGAAAGTGTCCGAAGACCATTCCTTTTCTGACCATTGTTATCTCCAGTACGAAGTGGATACAAAACCCACTAGCAAACCACCCTTCAGAAATAGGAGGAAAACTGATTGGGATTGTTTCAGAACCATTCTGGGTAACTTATTACCGATATCGGTTCCAAACCCTCCTGCATCTATACAGGAGCTTGATGCCTAGTAACCAAGCTATATGATGCTTTTAACAAGGCCCATGTTAGGTGCATGTCCTATCAGTTGGCCCTTGGGTAAATCTCGGCCACCCTGGTGGTCGAGAGAACTCCAAGGTACTCGTTTGAAATGCAGGAGACTGTTCAAGAAAGCGAGGAACACAAATGCTGCTGCAGATTGGGACTGTTATAAGGAAGTCCTCAAAACCTATAAGTACGATCTCAGAGCAGCCAAAACGGGGGCCTGGAAGCTCTACTGTGGCAATATACAGGAGTCCTCGGAGGCGGCCAGGCTATGCAAAGTGCTAAGTTCTAGTCCTTCCATCCCGGGTTATCTATAAAGACCGGATGGTTCATGGACTACATGTAGTGAGGAATCCCTGGAGCTATTACTAGAATCGCACTTCCCAGAGTGCTCGGTACTAGCTCCGGAGAAACCCATGATAAATTGGGGTACAGACTACGTAAGTCATATAGTAAAGAGGCGAAATATCCAATGGGCAATAAAAATCTTTAAGCCATACAAGTCGGCAGGACCTGATGGCATTATCCCTGCATATATTCAGCGAACTATTGACTTAACCCTACCCTGGCTGGAAGTTATCTTCAAAGGCAGCCTAGAACTCTGTCACATTCCTAGAAAGTGGACTGAAGTAAAAGTAATATTTATACCTAAGGCGGGAAAAAACTCACACTGCTATTCCAAAGACTTTAGGCCTTTAGACTTTATAAGCTTATATTCTTTTCTGTTGAAAACACTGGAAAGAATAATAGTGGCTTACATTAGGGGCTCAATCAAGCCGGGCGAGCTGTCGGGATCTCAACACGCATACTGTAAGGGACTATCGGTGGAAACAGCTCTCCACTCCCTTATAAGTCCGATTGAGAAATCACTTGAATATAAGGAATATTCAATGGTAACCTTCTTGGATATAGAGGGCGCCTTTAGCAACGTCAGACCGGGGGCAATCACTCGGGCCCTTGCGTGTCTGGAGGTAGACGGGTCACTCAGAGGCTGGATAGATCATATGCTTAGAGGCAGGATCGTGACAGCTTATCTGGGTGGGACGTCTGCCGGCAGATACGTGAGCAGAGGGACACCTCAAGGGGGGATCCTATCCCCCCTTCTTTGGAACTTTGTCATAAATGACCTGTTACTAAACCTGGAAGGGCAAGGCTTCAAGGTGGTTGCTTACGCGGATGACGTTGCTATTGCGGTCTTCTGTAAATATCCTAGTACGCTGAGTGAGTGCATGCAGTGCGCGCTTGGCTACCTCTCTCAGGGGGCATGCGGTTGCGAACTGAACGCAAACCCACAGAAAACAGAGCTGGTCCTCTTTACCAGGAAGCACAAACTTCCTCAGTGTGACCCGCCAACATTAAACGGTACTCGCTTGATCTTTACGGATAGAGCAAAATACCTCGGACTACTTTTGGACAGCAAGCTAAGCTGGAAACCATATATTGTAGAGAGAGTAAAGATAGCTACTATAGCGCTCTACTATACTATAGCGCTTTCATCTTACTCCCTTGGATATTGCGGCCGAGCAGCTTGCATCTTGCACAGCCATTCGGCTCAAATCCATATCTATGTGGACCTGTAACAATGCAGGGCACTCATCTATCCTATGCAACAGGGGTATTCCGGAAGCTACCGACAACGCTATTCCTTTGCCATCTGTTGAGATGAGATTCCAAACTGAGTTTCCCACCAGAGAGGAATGGGTGAACGAAACGGTTATGGACAATGAGGCGCTAAGCTTTGTTCACGGATGGCTCAAAAAGTAATAGAGGGGTTGGTTGCGGGGTATTCTGTGAGGCACTAGGGGTTAACCTCTCTTTTCGCCTTCCCGACTTTTGCAGCGTTGTTCAAGCTAAACTGATCGCGATAATGGAAGTCATGGACTGGTTGAAGTATAATGTAATATCTACGAGGGATATTCGCATTTTTACGGACAGCATGGCTGCTATTAAAACGCTACAATCATACTCCCTGACGTCGAAGGTAGCCCACTGTCTGACATCTTTAAATGAGATGGCTGATCAGTTCAACATCCGCTTGACGTGGGTGCCAGGGCATTTCAATATCGCAGGGAATGTAAAGGCAGATGAGTTAGCCCGCAAGGGTACAGCACGCCTAATAATCAAAGGCAGGCGGGATATAAAGATACCGCTTGCTTCATGTAAACTGATGCTTCAGGAAGCAGCCACAAAAAAAACGAACGACAGATGGTCTAATGCCAGTTCGTGTGCAATAACCAGGCAGATCAGGACTGTACTTGACCGGTCTAGATCAGCCCAACTGATATCGCTTCGACGGCACCATATTGGTATGGTCGTTGGAGCTATAACGAGAATGCAGGAACGTATCTTACCTTCATTTTTCGCATGTAGTATTTTATATTTAGGAGTTCTGAGGCCCAGCACCCGGTCACTATTGACCCAAGGTTCCTGGACCAGAACCACATCAATGGACTCAGATTCCATTTTTAGCAGAAGCGCCGCCGAGGCGGCTTTATAGTGATGGAGGTTGATCTGAAGGATCTTAAGCATTAGATATTGCTTCCTTCCAGTCAGACTGTTACGGCTGTCCAAAAGTTAAATATAAGGAACAATTCGTTGTACATTTGCGTACGTGTCCGCACCTCTTTCTCTACCAGTTGTTTTTGCCAGTGTTGTTGTTGTGGTTCAATGCTATTTTAATTTATTTTAATAGGTCAATGAACTCGAATTCGTCAAAATATTTATTTTTATTTTTGCTTTACCCATTTTCGCAACTGACCATCCTCGTCATAGTGGTGGTAATCGGTGTTATATGATACCGTTGCTCTTACCATGTTATGTATCGTACGATAATTGTGACTAATGGAATTTTCCAGATTGGAGTGTATATATGTATGTAGATATAATATGCTGCATAGGGAATGGGTGGGGTGAAATTATACAGCCAGATGAGTTGACAAAATTTAATGAGATGTTTTCTTGAGGCCACCGCGGCTAGTTCAAAAACGAAATAAAATATTTATATATATATATATTTAAAATAAAAATTGGTGATAATAGTAGTGTCGATTTGTAGTTAAAAAAAAAAAAAAAAAATTACTAAAAATATAATTTTTTTATATACTTAAATATAATAGTGAACGCGATTGTAAAATTGCATTTCCGTTGGAAATCGTGCTAAAATTCATAAGAAAATCTGGTTATATTACAAGTCATTTCGGTGAAATTGATGTCCAGGATTCCCTTTGGCAAAATATTATCCCGAATAGTCCAGAATTCGACCCAAAGCCTATATAGATAGCCGGACTTAAAAACATTATATAGTGACTAGTTAGCGGAGCCTCCACAAAAAAATTTGCGGAACCAAAAGAAAGGAATATAAGATTTGCCATTGAATCACATATTAATTGTAGTGTTGTAGTGACGTAAGATATGATCCCAAGCATAATACGCGTTAGTGGTACCGCTGCATGATCAAAAACGCGCGAAAGTAAATCTTAAACAATTAATCAAAAACAATAGTGTATATAGTGTTTTCTTTATATTACATATGTGTATTTATATAATATATATATATATATATATATATATATATATATATATATATATATATATATATATATATATATATAATATATATATAAACTTTATATTTTCTTAATTAAATTTAAAATTAGTGTTAATTATTATTATATTTAAATTTAAAATAGCTTTAGAGTAAAAGCTTTGTGATATAGCAAGTGGTTAGGGATAATAAACATTTTGTTTTAGCGATTACAGAGGGGAGCCAGTGAGTACTCGTTGGACACCTTAAGGGTGAGTGTTTAATTTGGTTTTTATAATGTTTATTTGCTCTCCCACTTATTCAACTATATTAAATAGTTATCAGTAGTAAACACTGATTTTTGTTTATTAAATAATGTCTTTATTTATATATATAAAAAAATATAATTTCTTGTGAAATATAGTTTCAAAATTATAATGAAATATTAGTTTTCTTTAATGTTGGTGATGAGTGGATGCGTAGATCATGTGTGAAATTTTTTGTTTGTTTGTTTGCAACACGAGTTTTTGTGGTGTCTCATAAAAGTATGGCGGCAAAGGACCCCCCCTCAAACCACTGAGTATCTCCCAACAAGATCGTGTTGGCCACACATAGAGGCACGTTACAAGACTCCCCTGACGTCGATTCATCCGTTAGGAGCGCACAACTTAGTCCCAATGATCTCGAAATCTCCGAGTCCAGGGATCGTGTCTCCTGAGCGTCCTCCGGGGTGCTGCGGACTTCTGGGTCACCAACACCAGGCGGGGCACCACAAGTGGTTTCCTCCCTGCTGCAGGTGCCTCTGATCTGTCAGCCTCATCGCGCTTATAAATTTTGAGCGTAATCGCTCCAAATCCATAGCTGATCAGGCCTCCAGATTTTGCCAAAGCACCCACGGATTCTTTGTCGATGATAAAGACGGCCGATCTGTGATCTGCTTCCGCCTTTACCTCTTCTTCTAACCTGGCAATCTTCCAGGTGGCCGTTGGAAGATCCGGATTGCTGATTTTCAACATTTCCAAGATCTCTCTTGGGTCGCTAGGCTCCGCAGGGATCCAGGCTCGCGCCCTTGGCCTGCAGGGAATTTCTTCCCTCGTCACCACCTCTAGTTTAGCCCCCGGCCAGACTTCGCCCAGGCTGCCGATCGCCTTTTTGTAGAGGATTACCGACCTTTCATCGGCACAGGCAGTCAGTATGACGTGATCCCGGTGCCATCCTCCGTCTCGGCAGGACTGAGCAGGTCCTGGGTTCTCCCTCATGATGTTCAGGAAGATGGCGGCTTAGGCCTTCTCCACCTTCCACCAGTTAGGGGTCGTAATGCTCCCATCTTCTTGAGCCCTGTCAACGACTGCCACGATCAGGTGATCCTTTAGCACCTCGTTGAAGGGCCTGGCAACATTTTCTGGAACCCGCTTCTTTTTAGCCTCCGTAGCCGGTTAATTTAAATCAACTTTATTCCTTGATTTAATTCTGAATTGAATTAAATCAAGGAATAAAGTTGATTTAAATTAATTTTAACAATTTTAGTTTTATATAAACTACGAATATTATTTAATTACGAATTGTGCTTAATTTAACTTTCCATAATTTAATGAATTTAATCTAATTTCATGAATTATGTTTAGTTTTATATAATTTTAAGAATTTATTTAGTTACAGGATTTTTATTTTAAGAATTTTATTTAATTTTTTTTAGTTTTATGGATTTTATTGAATATAAAAAATTAATTTACTGTAAAAATAGTTAATTAATTTGATTTTATAAATTTGATTCTTTTAATTTTTAGAATTTTCATTAAAATAAATTCATTTAAAATTTTTATTTATTGTAAGAATTTTTTAATTTTGTTTAAATAAATAAAATTCTTAAATTAACTAAAACTCATAAAATAAATGGAACGACATTAAATTGCATAATTTAAAAATTCTTCATAAAATTCACTGATATCTAATTAAATTAATCTTAAAAACTCCATTAAATTCTTAAATTTAAATATGATTCTTAAAATTAAATTAAATTCCTCAAATTAGATTAATTCAAATTTAACGATTCTCTTATAATTAAATAAAATGTAATATTAAAATTAAAATAAATATTTATAAAATCAATTTAACTTACCTACATGAATTTACACAATTTGGAAGAATTGTATTCAGTTTAATATAATTTTAATAATTTTATTTAATTTGAAACATTTATTTAATATTTAAAATTTTTTATTTATTTATTAAGTTTAAGTTTAAAGAATTATATTTAATTTAATTCAATTTTGTTTTAAATTTTTAGAATTGAATTTAATTTCATTTAAATTTAAGAATATTCTTATATTTTATTAAAATTATTGATTTATTTAGTTGGTAACTAATGGGTTTGATTTAATTTGTTTTAACATAATTTCATCAATTATATTTTTATTAGTAATTATAATTTACATTTTGCGAATCATGAATAATTTGATTTAGAATTTAATTTATTTATAAGAAGTTTCTTAGTTTTATGAATTAAATTATAATTAATTTTATTAAGTTTCAAGAATTTAATTTAATTTAAAGAATTTAGTATTTTGATGTGTTTCGTTTTGATGTGAATTCTGCGCTTCGGTTCTTCTTTCTCACACCAGGCTAATTTTTAGGCTCCAATAAAAAAATTTTTCATCCTGATGTGGGAATGTATACTGGCGTAACCGTTAATTCCATATCTTTATAATTCTGGGATCCAACATGTTAAAAGCAGGAACATTAAAATTTACAATAAAATAATAAATTTAATCCTTGTGGTGTCGAGTTGTCCCATGAAAATTATAGTTTTGTATCTTTGAACTATTTAGATGATTTTCTCCGCTTCCCACTGTTGAAGTGTTTGCCGTGAGTTATGAAGGCGTAATGAAACCAATGTTCATAATCCATAAATAATTTATGTATTTTTATGTAGATAAAGCGTCGACTCGCCTACGATTGGCATTTCGATAAGTGGTGTGGAATTTCTCAGATGCGATAAAATTACTTCTAAACTATAAACCAAAGTGCCACCGGCCTTGAATTGCTGAATTCAACAATATCAAGTTGTTATATTTTATCTGTGTTGCTCCAACGATTTTCATTTTTGTTAACGTTGCTGACCACAATGTCTTCAGGTTTCCCTGGGTTTTAGAATCTGAAATATAGATATTAATTGGTCTGAATATACGGATGATAATGGTTAATGTTAAAGCAATCTTGTCGAGCATTGGTTTACATTCCCTCAAGTTTCTCTTGTGATACTGGGAGAAGGCACAACTTATGGATTGGACACTTGAATTCACTATTCTTTGTTTTAAGTGTTACTACTCACCGGAACATTGATTCTCTAGTAGGAAAGATCTGAAGTAATCCATTTACCATGTCTTCCAAAAATATTGGCTTATTTACAAAACCATTTGCTACCGAGTAAGATGCGTAACATCCTAATGTTGGTTATATCCATTTCACGAATTTCAGTACTGTAGTGTCCAAGTAGTAAAATGGGATTGTCAGTGGATAGGCTTAGGTTTCATTGATGTTGCACAATGCCCGACAGTTCTACCTCCGCTAACAGAGTATTCATTTCGTCTATCGTTAAAATGCTTAGAGAGTCAACCTCTTTAGGTGGATTTTAGTGAATTTTATAACGTTCAAACGCCCGCCAAAATGCGGTGAATACAGAAGAATAAAATGCCAGGTTGGTCACGGGTTCTAGAATAAAAAATTGGAGAAGATTATGAAACGTTTTAGCATTTTGAAAAACCCGTTGGTCTAAGAGATCCTATAGGGATAAGGCACTCAATAATTTGTTGTCTAGCTCCAGGTGAATAGCCGTGGTGCTTAAACATTAAAACAAACATATATATTATGCCATGTTAGGTTTTCGACCTAGTCCTCTATAGTCAAATTTATTGCAATAGCTTCGGCATAGTCAACGTTAGTTCATAGGAACGAGAGTATGTATTCATCAAGGCAGGTTACTAATTAATTGTTTACACTGTGCCTTAAATTTGCTGCATGTAACGATGGATAGGAGTAACGATGATTCCGTCGACGGCTTTAAATGGATTCAGTGATTTGAGGCTATTGCCTTTTTCGATTTCTCCATGAATTTGTAGTGATAGTATGCCTTCTGGAGAATATTGACACTGTTTGATCAAACAGACTTTGTATAATGTATGGCGTAATTCCTCGCGGCGTAGGTTAATACGATGAACTCTTGATTCCTCGAGTTTGGTAGCGTTCTGAATTCCCTTTTCTGAGGTTATTATTCCATTTATCGAAGTCAGCTCCACGCAATCACCGAAACACTTCAGATTTAATATTTGGAACCGAAAGATTGTATATAACCATATGTCTTCGCTCCAACTCTCGTAAATAAAACAAATGTCATTTAAGGACACAAAACAATTTTATTTACAAAATGATTACAAATTAATTTTTTTCATAAATAAATCGAACACTTTGCCATTCTTTAAAAATTCGAGTTTCATTGTCGCATCATTGACCGAAACAAATTTAATTTTAAATTGATCCCAATTATACTTACGGCAATTAGATAACGATGGAATATCTGGTATAAGATACGTTGGCAGATCGTATTCTGCTTTTGCGTCACAATCAAAATTCAGAGCCATCGGTCGAAAGAATTCCGCAAATAATTCGAAATACATTGATTCCGTGCAAATTTGGTTAGTTAAGATTAATCGTCGACCATGTACGGAACTTTTTGTACAAATTTCTGATATCGCTTGATTTGATAATTGATCATAATATTCAACTTGGCATTGCTCACTAAGCAACTGAAAGATTTGTAAAAGTTCTGGTGAATAGGGAACGCCTGCCAATTCGAGACGTACTATTTCTAGCGATGCATAAGATAACAAATTGTTTTGCGCTGGTATAATTTTACAGTCTGCAATAAAGACGGCCACTCCTTTCGTACACTGCTGTACAAAAGAATGAAATATTTGAACATCAACTTCCATGTTCGAGACGCTTAAGATGTTGGCGTTTATTTTTGCATTCGAAAGTTTATTTGGTTTTGAGCACACGATTTTGCATTTGTCGAGAATTAAGCGTGACAAGCTTGTACAATTTTTTAAAATACATAAAATCGTCTCAATTTCCAGATTCATACCTATAAACTGTATATATGAAAATTTAGTAGGGCGGCGATAAAGCACCTGAGTAATTTGAATATCGCATTCCTCTATTGAAACATATGTTTGTTCCGAAATCATTTCCATAATCGTAACCAGTACGTCTAAATCAATTGATAGTCTATAGAATATAATTTGAGATGGTTTAATCACGACATTTGGAATTCGTCTAAAAGTTGTGAAGTCAAAATGACACACCTGGAACTCAATTATCGATTTAGAAGCAAAAAATTTTGCTAAACATTTAAAATGTTCGTATGAATTGAATGTCCTATTGCGAAATGTAACTTTTGATTGAATGGATATATCAGATAGTTCATTGGTCATGAAGTCCAATGTACAATTATTAAAATGAATTGACCAATTGGTTTGTAGAAGTGGCCGTGCAATGTGTAATGGAACTATCATGTTGACAAAACAAATTCTAATTCCCTTTTGCAAATTAATTTTAGGGAATTCTTCACTACCGCCGGTTATTTCACAGTTGCTAAAAAAGACATCTGAATAAATTTGGAAAATACCTAAAATGGACCACAGATCTTGTGAATTAATTTTTGTATCCTGGAATTCAATTTTAGATATATTTGTTAAAATATTAGGATATCCCGCACTCGAATGCAACAGATCGCAAACCACAATCCAAACTTCAGTTTCTCTGGCCAATTTACTTAGCATGCTAAGTAATGTAAGCGTTTGAAGACTACTCTTCTTCAAATGCACAAACCTTAGATGAATTAAATCCATTGCGATATCTGGATTTATGGCCAAAGGTGAAATACTGGAATTATTTATACATACCTCAGATACCTTATTCAATTTTTGTAATATTGTGATTAGAGTGTATGCTTCAAATTGTACGTCAAAGAAACTTAATTTCACCAGTTTTAGAGAACACTTAGAGAGGTCAACGTTCTCGAGCTGAAAATGACAAGCCTGGAATTGTAATGAATTTTGCATTTCAAAATTTTCGATAATTTGAAACATTGATCGTATCCCAAAATTCATATTTTTGAAGATGATTTTATTTCGAACATTAAAACATTTGTCTTGAAAATGATCACTGGGTGTAACATCGCAACATACAAAGGAAAGTATTTCAACACACCCAACCATGAGACTCCGTATGGTAGTTACGTCCAAACTAGAAAGTATAATTCGAATGTACTTCACATTTTCCATATTAATTGGAACCATCCAACTAGGGCGTACTATACGGCAATTTACAATTTCCAACAATTCGATATTTTTCAAAACACTCAATAAACTAACATCGATGTCCATGTCAAAAAAAGCGAGAGATTTTATTGACGACATCGAATTTACCGACATTCGCTCGCAATTATCAAAATCGATAGAGCATTTTTTGAATTCAAGCCAGTCCTGTTCAGATTGGTTTAGAATTGCAATCAATGCTTTTAGATTAAAATTCATTTCATGAAATTCTATCCTACCTGGTCTCATCATAACCAATAGCGAACTAATAATTTCATTTGACGTATGATTCAAATCAAATCCAAACAGAACGAGTGCAGCTAATTCGTTTTGGTAGGCCGTAAAATGCTTCGTCAGGTATTGTAGTACGGAATTGGTTTTTTGTGGTGAACAATTAATTTGCGATTTAAGTACCAAATACGTAAATCCCGTATTACATTGCAAGGGATCGAGTGAGCAATCAACACGAAAGTGTATCGAATAATTTTCAGTCGCATATTTCGGCCCATAACTTACAACGCACATATTATTTGAATCACAATGATAGATGGCACAAAAATCAACAGTTTCGAGATCATTCGAGGAATTAAAATCTATGTGGATTATATTGTTTTTGACAATCTCAATGTTTGGGAGGCATGACAAGCTCTGAATTTCGTCTGCAGTAAGTATATTTGGAATATCAATTTTCTTCAAACTATCGCGATACTTGTCTATGACATGGCAAAGTACCTCGTTTATCTTGAATCTATTTAAATTCGCGACAGTTTTCTCTCCGGTATATAACTGAGGAAATCTTTCCCGAAGAAACTTCTGAATATCGTGATCTAAGGCCGTATCATAGCATGAACCATCAGGTCTTTTGTTAGCAAATTCAAGGGAAAAAATATCCTCCATATCCAAATACGATAAAAATTTACCATGAAATGCGTTTAATACTGTTGTTCCCACGACATTGGATGACTGCGTATGTGGCACTCTTAGTTTAGGAATCATAATCAATTTTTCAGAATCAAAACGATTAACCCTTTTAAATATTTCTTCAATTTTCATCTTTGTTGTGTGACTTATGCTCGATCGAAAACTGAAAGCAAACAATCCACTACCAATTATGTTATGCATAGCTTCTGCGTAAAAGAAATCAAAATCAATATCCTTTAAACTGTTCAATTCTTCGCGAGCTTTTTCCTGCAAAGGATAACGGTTATTATGTATCGGACGAAAGATTAAATTGAAACAAACCAGCATTGTATCATTAGCAGCAGTATAGTATGTGTTTTCATTTACCCACGGCAAGGTGTACTTCGTTCTCTCACTTGCGTTTCTTATAACCTCGACCACTTGATCTATTTGACTTTTACTTCCGCTAATTTCAACATTTATGTGGGTGTCAAAATGACCACCATTGGATTGATATAGAATTTGAACGTCTGGTCCGCACGTTTCATTGATAAACTGTTTTGAAAAATATTCATTAAAAGCTGTTTGATTTTCTAAAGTTCAGAGACATATTATAGTGAACGGTTTGAGCGGAATAAGAGGGCCAAGTACTAGGTATGTTGAAGAAAAAAAACGGACTAATGGTTAATTTTAAATGGTTGCCTCATAATGTCGTCCTCTTCAAGTCCACGTTCGTTATGTACACGGATGGGTACAAGTGACTTAGGTGTGGGGTGGGTTATGCTAAATGACGACAGATTTGCCGATTTAAGATGTTACACATCCCAGGTTAGAAGAAAAGAGAAGCTACCACAAGGCCGGAGTCCCACTTAACAATGTCTAGTCGCAAACGGAGTCTTCTGGATAACCGGTGACCTCTAGTTGTAAGTAACATTACCTGCGTATACAGATCCCCGCGCTGGTGAACCTTTATTTTTCCATTACTCGTGGCAATAAAAATGTCACAAAATGGGCTTAGACTGAGACACCTTGGATAGAGAACACGTGTCGAAAAGACAACGATCACAAGATAAGGTGTTGTAGAAGATAGCAACTTGCCCGCTCAAAGTACAGCCATACAAGAAGAGAAAGTAATCCAACCAATGGAGCTTTCCGATGTAGCTGCACTAAGAGACGAGATTGGTAGCCTCCTTTCCCTTATATCTGATGAGGATTACTTGTCACACGGATTATCTATCAGACTCGCGGCTGGAGGTTATCTTGCCATCATCTTAAAAGTGAGTACAAGTGCCAAAAAACAGAAGCCTGCGACAGTGAAGAATGCAAAGTGGTAACTAGGGTTAATATAATAAAGTGCTATGTATTGTTCAGATGAACATGCACCATAAAAAGGTGGCCCCGGCCATTTTACTCCTCAGACTGACTGGATCAGGAGAGGACGTAGTTATAATTCATCAATCTTGGAGTAACAGGATCTTTGGCGTCAGAATGACGGACTATAAACTGATTTACTCAAGCACGTCTGGGGAAATTAGATCCTGAATTTTCGACAAAAGTAACTTACATTTTTTTCTACTCTCTCAATACAGCAATGGTGACATAACTGCTGCCAGCCTGGAGGATGACAGCAGTTATGAGACCTTATTCGTCTCCCTAACTATTGCAGCTTCTACCAAGTGGTGGTAAATGAAATAAATGAACAATTTAACATCCGGAAAGTCTGGGTACCCGGCCACTCTAAAGTGATGGAGAACTGCAGTTCGAACGAACTAGCTAGGCACGGTACAATTCTCCAACTGCTACCGGAAAAGCGAACATTAGGAAGCCTATTAAGGCGCTCAATACTGTGCTTAAAAAAGAGGCGCAGTCGCCTCAGCGAACGAAAGGTGAACTAACACTCTCACTTGTAGTGTAACTGTCAAGTCTGGCCAATTCTGGACTTTAATCGCTCGAATACACAAAACTTCCTCCATAGCCGTGTAGTTAGAAAAATCGTGAGGATGCTCACAGGGCACTACCTGTTTGGAGAACATGCAAGAAAGCTAGGACTGAAAGCAAGTGAATTTTGCAGAAGCTGCATGGATGAGGAGGGAGAAGTGACTATGGTCCACTTGCTATGCTATGGTTCACTTACTATGAGTCTTACTCAATTCCGGCTCGCAACCCTCATTATTTACAGAAGTAATACTTCAAAAATTGGTTACATTAAAACGTAATGTAAGAATTCTAAGTCTCGCCAATCTTAAAGTCGTTGTGAATAAAAGAAAAGCGAGTGCTGTTTTATCACCTCATTGCCAAAAGAATGAGAGGACCTCAGGTTAGGAACACTTATAACGTTGGCCTAAGATTATATTGTACAAAGGAAGTTTAGAAGACTCCTCTGTGGTAAAATGGAGGAAGGTTTGAATTTACAAACCAGATCATATCAGCGAAAATCAAAATAACGCGGCGTATATTCTCTCCTTGCAAGAGGTAATCTTCCAAGGGTGTTTAAAGCTGGTATAAATTATGAAATAGAGGACAGAATATAGGGAAGGTTGTCTCTATCAAGAAAGCGGAAAAAAGATCACATGACTACCCAGAATACTAAACCCTATAATTCTACCATCTCTTCTATTGAATATCTGGAACAGGCTGTTAGATGTTTAATAATAGATCAGTATATAAAGACCATTACTGGCCCCTCACTGTATCAACAACTTGGCTCCAACGGTTTCAATCCTGAGCTTGGTTTTCATACTGTCTTCGACAATCTGAAGGATCCAAGTCGTTCTCTACACCGTAAGGCCATCGTCGTCTGCAACGACTTCTGCGCTTACCGTATCGTGGCTCTCCTTTTAAAATTCGTTCTGGCAATCTTATTTCATGTACAATATCGGGAATCATCAATACATCTCTGATTTCGATATTGTACAGAGCTCGATATGTACCATCTGCTTTGCGTTGTGTGTATATGTGTTTAATTCTTGAGATGTCCGGATCGTATAACAAGTACAAAGTGAACCAAGAATTACTAAAGTGGTGACATCAACAGCGGTTTTTACCGCAGCAACAGCAAAAAAAAACAACAACAAAAATACATACAGCTTACAGTACAGAAACCACGTAAAACCACGCGGGCAGATAGTAAAAACGTGTGAAGGGACACAACCCCTTCCACGCGGGATCCAACAAATAAAAGATTTTTTATCATAAAGTTTTAACGTAGAGTCATGGCTTTTCACCACCACAATCGTTCCCCATCCACAAAATTTTTTTACACACTGATTATTTCTCGCTGCACGCCCTCTGGCCATCACCGTTGTATAGGTGACAAACAAAAAGAATAACTAAAAAGGTTTTTCTGAAAGCCAAAATAGAATTTTGATTATTAATTTTTTTTGGAATTTAATTTATTGGTCGCAAGCTTATCGGATAACGAGAATGACGAAACACCGCAGGCATGGAAAATGGACACGAGTCCACTTCCACATATCGTGGCAGAACAGCTGCATATAAAGCTGCAAACAGTTTGGCCGCAAAGCTCGAACACATGGTTCAGCCTGACAGAGATACAATTCGGGCTACAAGGAATTACAACAGACAAAACGCGCTTCACATACACCTTGTCAGTCCTCTCACCAGATACGTGTGAAGTCATATCTGACTTCATGCTCAACCCGCCAACAACCGACCAATATAATACGTTAAATGCAATGCGCCAAATCCGTACACTTTCAAGCAATAACTTTTCTGAGACCAAAAAGATCACTATGAATCAGAAAAATGCCGGAGTTGATTCGAATTGCACTAGTTGCACAACCCGAATCGCAATGCCGCGCAAAGGTTTCAGTGCTTCATGAACGAAGCTGTTCGAGACCTCGACTTCGTTTTCGTATACATTACATCGCAAACTGAGGAGCAACACAAACTCCATCTGGAAACGCTATTCTAACGGCTGGTCGAGTTTGAGCTCATCAAGAATTCAAAATGCGTCTTCGGCGCATCTATTCATGACTTCATCAGCCACAAGATCACAACTAATGGTGTTCAACCTTCACAAGAACGAATTAATGCCGTTAGGGAATTACTAGTCCCAACATCAATCAAGAGTATTCAGCGATTAATCGGCATAGTACACTGCGACCATCGATTTATACCAAAGCTCGCTGAAATACTCACACCAATTCACAGCCACCTGGCAGTACTACTACATAAGCCCAAGACCGCCACGAACTTCTCTTGGCCTGACGAATATCAACACGCATTCACGTCACTCAAAGCTGAATCGGCACCCACAACACTACTGTCGCATCCACAGAGCGACTCAAAGCTCATCATCACTACTGATGTATCAAACACTGCTGTCGGAGCAGTCCTGTAACAGTACATCGGCAAGTGTTGGGAGCCCCTGGGATTCTTCTCAAAGAACCTCTCGGATGCCGAAAATAAATACCCTGCATTCGACCGGGAATTAATCGTAATATATCTAGCAATCAAACACTTCAGATATTATGTTGAGGGTCGGGACTTCCCAATTTATACCTACCACAAGCCTCTGATTCTAGCAATTCAGTCTAAAACTGAATGCAATCCAAGGGAAGCACGCCACTTGGATAATATTAGTCAATTTAGAGCACATTCATTTGGATATCGTATGACCACTTCCGCCATCCAATGGATACACAGCGTTTCACTCGATAGCCAGAAGCGTATACTGCATGAGCGACATGTCTGCAGCAACCATTGCCACCATGTTCATTCTTCCGTTGCCCAAGGCAACACAATGCACTGGCGTTCCGAAGTACCAATCGTACTACTTGGTATTCGAGCAACGGTAAAAGAAGATTTGAAGTGCTCACCACCTGAAATGGTTTATGGAGACACCATCAAGCTACCCGGTGAGTTCATCGTCGAACATCCTCTACCATCTCCAACCAAAACCGACACAATCGTCGACCAACACCGCACCACCATGCAAAATCTTATCCCCACGACAACAAGACCAACTAATCGAACCAATATATTCGTTACAAAATTGCTCAACAATTGCGAGCATGCATACAGGATTAGAATCGCAATCGATAGATTGAAACTGGCGTACGGTATTCTCAACACGGCTGATCAAATATCAGCCAGAAAACGATATAAAACCGTCTGGTTCAACGTATAACGTCTCAAAACCTATGGTTTCTCATCTTTAGAGGGGGCACTGTAGAAGCTCGAATATTCGACTCACCGATATTCGAAACTGTCACAACAAACATATTAGTGAAATTCAAATATAAATCAACTTATTTGAATTAAGCGTTCACTAACCACATCCAATAGCGGAACCAACAACTATATAAATATTATAGTGAAGCACTACGTCATCCGACTAACATCATTCAAACTAACACTGTTCAATGATGCAATACCAACACAATTCCATTGCACTCAAAATACGTGCAATGTCGACAACCGCCAACCCATCTGTTCCCTCTCCAAAAATGCAACATATAGTTTTGGATACGAAGGCCACGTCACAGAATAGCAAAGCAAAAAACAAGCAATACTGACAACAAATCAGCCATTCCAAATAAACTTCTTTGACGCGTGACATCGTGAAATTTGTGTGGTGGTGAAAATTAATAAAAATTATTGTATAAAATACACACATTTCATTTGAGAAGTCCGGCAGGACGGCAATTTTTAAAGTGGAACAAACTCCCAAAATTCTTCTCTCAAATGTAAGCAGCCATCTCGCGTACTCATCCGTCAGCGCCCAACTTTCACATCCGAACATAATAAAAGGCCTGATCAACGCTTGATAGGTGTTTAGATTTTAGCAGCGGCTTAAGAGGATACACAGTATGACTGCTGGCTGCCAGCCGCACTTTAATATCTTCAGCCACACTGTTATCGGGAGTGATAATAAGATAGCCCAAATATTTGAACCTCATCACTCCATCAATTGTTTAGTGGCCACTACTAAAATCTGGCGTGCCATTGTCCATATAACCAGATATCATGTATTTCGTTTTAGACTCATTGATCTGGAGTCCAACAGAAGCTGAACACTTCAGAAGCGGATCAAGTATTTTCGTCACTTCGTTGCTATTCAGTCCAGTCACGCTTATGTCATCTGCATATGCAAGCACCTGATTGAACTGGCGATGTAAGATGTTGCGCTGAAGTGTTTCAGCTTTACGAAAGATGTGCACCAATATGAGATTAAAAA
The DNA here is from genome assembly GCA_951394425.1 of Tipula unca. Taxonomy (NCBI): domain Eukaryota; kingdom Metazoa; phylum Arthropoda; class Insecta; order Diptera; family Tipulidae; genus Tipula; species Tipula unca. The sequence continues at coordinate 88,281,579 of OX596382.1, forward strand.
GTATTAGGGACAGAGCACCCCGCTGCCGGACACCCGAGTTAACTGCAAAAATTCTCGATAGCCTGTTCTCAACTTTAGCACCAGCATTGAGATGGCGTCACTGTCATTCTACACCGTCTTACCAATTTGGTTGGCATTCCTAGGTATTCCAGGGCAGACCACACCCTCTCAGCGAAAACATCTAATCAGTGACTAATCGCTTTGAACGGAATCCTTATTGATAGTCACCAACAAGGCCCTCCGCTAGAGGAGTGACAGGATTTCGTCAACGTTTCAAATAAAAAATTAGACGACAAAACTATCGATTATAAGATTGGTTTGTACATTCGGAAGTTTAAGAGCAATTAATTTCATTGAAACGATTACGAAGGCACAGCTCCAACAACTTTAACGCAACATTTATTAAACAGACACCGGGGAAATGAATTCCTTTTCTATATTGTCCTGCCGCACTTACTTAAATGACACATTGCGCCAGAACGGAAGAAACATACCAACTTAATTATAGAAGAGCTATAAAGTTGATAAGATGTTAAAATAAAACTTGATGTACATTATAATCCACACTAGTAGTGAATCAACATAAAATGGATGAATACAAAAAATACATTAAATCACAATGGTTATTATGAAATGATAACAACGCCCTACTGTTATCGCAAATAATTTATTTTTAGTTAGCAAAAAACTAATTTTAAATTTTGAAACCGGAAACTCGAGATCTACATTTGTAAATTAGAAATGTATTAAACCTCAAAATTGTCCGTTTTTTGTTCAACATACCAATATTGTGCGTATCTAAAACATTTTAATCCAAAGGTACATACCTTTCTGAACCAATCCTTAATCTCCATACGAATAACACAATCAAGTACTTCTATCTGGTTATTAGACATTTTTTGTGATGTTTCGTTTAATGACCAATCGAAGATTATTTACAATTCACTTGATCAATAACTATTATTGACAATATAGCTTTTAATTAACGCACTTAACAGTATTAACACTTTATTCGAAATAATTTCGAATTAACTAGTTTTTAAAAGTTTAATTTTTAACAAAAATCACCAAAAGATTTTAAAAATTAAGTTTCACAGAACATTAAGCTGAACTGTTAATGGTTTACGAACGACTAACTATTCAATATCAACAAATTTAAAATGAATATTGCTCATCAATAGTTTATAAAACCCAACCCTATACTTAGAATTAGTAAACTAAAATTACGATGATAACAGCATACGAACATTATGTATGTAATGTGGAACTTAACAACACCATTATGTGTTGTTGAATCTTATCGCAAGCTATTATTTGTTGCTCGTTGGATTTATTTTTGAATGGTGGACAGTGTCGATGCTTTACATATAAATTTAGAGAAATCAAAATGGGGTGGACAAGAAGGAAGGAAGAATAGAAACAAGTAGAATTGCAAAAATTTCTACATACTTAGTATGGGGACATACTTACTGGGAAATAAATCCAAAACATATTTGTTAGCCAAAATGGAGTCGTTAAAATCTCTGTTCGGAGAATACTTCGCTACAGATGATATCATCCGGGTTAGGTTGGCACCGCTGAAAGCAGGTCCCGAATATAACTAAAAATATCGACCATTCATTGGAACGTTCACGATCATCCAAGTTTGAAATTACAGAGAAAGATAAAGTCATCAATTAACAGAACTTCAAGTCCTATATAGAACATTAGGAATAATACTGGGAAATTTAATTTAATTTAATCAATATACACATTTTATATAAGTTCTATTTATTTGAATAAAAGTTTACGTCTAACAATATTTTATGACGTGTATTGTCAAATAATACAGATGATAGGCTAAATACAATGAAAAATATTTGTTTAAAAAATTCCCTAATTTTCGAGTTCGTGTACTCGGATTTTATCCAGAACATTGAAAAATAAAGTTAAATATAATTAAAATATTTTATAATTCTAATTCGCGGTTTGGTTTTGAAAATGTTTGCGAACGAAATTTTATTGCTCTGCGTAATCCGACGATAAGGAAAACATAATCTTAATAATCAATAGGTGAGCTAAGTTGACCAAAAAAATTATATATAAATAAAAAATAGAGAATAAGTTCGTAAATCAGTAATAAATAATAAAACTTAAATCGTAAAAAATCACAATTAGACGTTTCTTTATATACCTAAATAGAGATGATGTCAAATAGATGTCACCGCGATCGTAACACAAAATTGTTACGATTGGGGCGACATATCTGTATGAGTAGCAAAAACCACCTCATATATATGTATGTATATTGTTTACAATTGCGGTGATACCTCTATTTTAGCATATTAACTACTGAATTGCGACTATAGAACAGAGCTGTTCAAACATTCGATCTCGACCAAATTATTGTATAGAATCGCGAAAATTTCACACGATTCGGTGATATTTTATTATAAATTGGACATTTTTGATTGGGTAAGTGCGGCTGTCAAAGGCAGTTTATTTTTGGGGAGATATAATGGGTTTTTATATAATTTTATCCCACACACTTGAAAAAATTGTTGATATGTGAGACAAATTGTTACGTATATGACTCCACAACAAACCTACGTTTTTTGAAGTAAGCTTTGCATCATAAAAATTTATACTTAGTTTGCTTCAAAATATGATGCAAATTACATTAAAATCATATTTGATGCAACGTGCGACGAATTAGAGCATCAGTTTGCATCAACACAATATCGATAGATGTTATTTTGAAAATCGAAACAAAATGTATTGAATTATACGATGATGCAGAATGTATCGATATCTGATATAAATTAAATCACGATAATTTCGATGCTTTAACGAATCATTTTTTAATATATTTTGCAACGATTTAGTTTAGTTGCTAAAATATTCAAGTTATGTATCAAATTGCATCATAAAATAAATTACCATATATCGAATTTACAACACAGCCACTGGTTCAATAAACAATTAAAACATTTGTATTTAATAAATTAAAGCTTTATTTCTTCAAGTAATATTAATAATTCACAATCAAAAACTAATGTTAAAAGAAATCTAAATTAATTTTAAATCAAAATAATAAAACACAATGGTTAAACAAATCACCATGTTCTATAATTACTCAACCATTTTCTTACTATTCCACCAGTTTCTATTTCTTTGATTTTCAGTTGTTGGAATAAGTTTACGTTCCCTAGTGCTAAGACTATGATGTGTGCGGGATCAGGATGATATGTTAATTTGGACGTCTCGTATCAATGACTTTCTTTCGATATCAGATGGACCTATTACGGATTCATTTTGTTTACATTTTTTGCATAGTACATAGGAGTTTTAATTTTTTTTTTAAAGTATTCTAAATTCTGTAACGATAAATGTACATACAGTAAAGTTAGAGAAAGAATATTATAGTTAAATTAAAAAGGGCAAATTACCTGTGAATTTTTATGAATTTGCTGGTCTAACCGACAATTTTGACGAGTGACCGGGGTTGCTTTAGCGTTAGTAAAATCTGTTGGAAAAGAAAAAAAAATGTTAGTTCAAACACCACAGCAATTGACGAATTGTACGGTATGCACCAGCTGACAATACCTACTAAAGTAAGTAAACGCTGTAAAAAAAATTGTTTAGTAAGTAAACGCTGTAAGAAATCTAGTTAATCTAACATGTAGTAGTTTCTATTTGATTCATTTAGAACATTTTTATTATTTAAAATCTCAGAAAACTGTATTTAAAAATGATGGAAATTCTTGTTAAATTCACTATAAATATATCTTTGGATCACTAAATATTTATGAAACTATATTAGACCATATTTACTATGTTTTTATTGATAAATACATGGTCAAATTAATTTTGTTTAAACTTGTTTAATTTTGTTTTTAGTAATACCGGATTAATTCCAAGTTTCTGTAGTTCTGGTATTTAAAATGAAAAAAATACAGAACAATGTTTGTATTGATTGAATAAGGAATCTTCTTCCGGAATCTTTACATCTTTAGCATCTGTAAAATGATCAATATCATAAACATTCATCTGCATACATAGGTGCTGAAAGTGTTATGAATTATTGAAGCTATACTATAGCTTTAACCTATTTTAATTACTATGTACTATGTACATTGTATATATTAAATACTTTAAATTTGTTTATATATTATATACTTTAAATTTGTTTGTAATTGTAACTATATATATATTAATAGCACATAATGTTTTGCATATGTATTGTACTCTATAAAATTGGTACAATTGTAAAATTGAGTCAGTAAGTTTTTGGAGTGCATATAATTTAAATCCTAAAATTATAAACCTAAAATTAAAAATGTGAAATTTAATAAATAAAAATAAAACTAAATTAAATTAATAATAAAATATTTTGTTGAACTCAAAGTGAAATGCCTATTATTTTAAAAGTGCCATAAATTTCCACACCATACAACAAAAATTGGTGACAGCGGTGGGATTGCTCTAAGCAGCAATTCATATAGTGTGGACATTTCATTATCTTAATAAACTAAACAATAACGTTAATTCATAATATTCTAAAATTTAGTGTATGTGAAAAATATGTGATCTTAAAAAATGTGCTAAGTCAAACTACAAATAAATTGTTATAATATAAAACTATAATAATTTTTATTATCCAAAAACGTGAAATCAAAAGTAAATAATTTTATAATTTAATAATCGATATTTTAAAATTCATGAGTGTACATACTCAATAAAACATACAACGCATGTTGCACAAGCACATTCGAATTGAAACATATTTGTAATCATTAAATAATCAACCGCTATAATAAAAATCGTACGATATCAGCAGATTATATTATCGTATCATCACAACAGCAAATAATTATGACTAAAACGGAGTTTACGGCATTCATTAATGACTAGTGTCCAGTGTCCAGTTTGTTATCGCAATTATATTCACAAAATCATCATTTAAACAATCATCAGTTATGGTTCAGAAATATTCAACAATCATCCTTTTACAAAATCATCATATTCGTATCATCATCATAGAATTATTATTCATCACAAAATCATCATTCTATCTAAAACCATCATTCATCCTAAGAACAGCATTATACACAAAATCATCATAATCGTAAAATCATAAAAACAGCATTCATCTTAAATCAACATTTGTCATTCCTATCATCTTTATCAATCAACAACAACAAAAACATATTTGCAGCTACGTATACATCAGTAATTTACCTCAACGTGGAATTCAGTAAATTTTGTCAAAAAATTACTGTTAAGGTTAGTTCAAATTTTTTTTTATTCTCAACAAATATTAAAATTAATAAAAAAAAAATAATAACATAAAAAATGTTACCAATATTTCAATGCGGTTTATCATTAATGGAAACATTCAATTTTTATTTTTCATTGGTGTAAACATAGTGGTGTAAAATTCATTCAAATCGAATTCTTTTATTACATTTTATAATACCGGAAATATATTTCATAAATTATTGTTATCGTATTATTGTTATTATATAAATATTCATGTTCGTATTCTATGCTTAATTCATTAAATGTCACTTAAAAACCTGGACGATCAAACGAATTATTTAACTTTGCGGAAGCGAAACGTAATCAAAAACAAAAGGCGGTCAAGATCTGTAATTGCAGTTGATCAAATAGATAACCCTGACGATATTAATCTAATTTCGGGTTCGAATTTATCCAAAGTAGACAAGTATTTAAAAAACTCTTCACAATTCACAATGTCTATTTTAAATATGGATGTCGCACTAAAAATCATTCCAGATTTTGATGGTAGTTCAGATCATCTCCATAAGTTTCTGTTATGCTGTGATATGGTTTATAATGATTTATTGCACACTGAGTACAATAAATTTCTTAGTTTAGTAAAAACCAAATTATCACATAAAGCTTACGATATTGTGAAATATACGGATTTCGATTCATGGAAAGATTTGAAAATTGAACTGAAAAATAAATTTCAATTTTCAAAATCAATAGAACAATTACAAATCGAACTGATTAACGTAAAACAATTTAGAAATTAGAACGTAACATCGTATGCTGGTAGGGTTGAGAAATTACTTTCGGAGTTAAACGAAGTTTGTATAGAAGATAGTGAAGGAACGAAAGCTTCAAAGACTATTATCCATTTAAATTCCAAAACAGCTCTGAAGGCTTTTCAAGAAGGGCTAATCGATCCTATTAAACTTATTATTAAAGCGTGTCGATTTTCCAAAATTCAAGAAGCAATAAACAAAGCTTGCGAAGAAGAACTCATCCTTAACACTCGTAATTCGTTAAATACACTTGATCTGTGTACCAAAGTTAAATGTCAAATATGTAAGCGAGTTGGACATTCTGCTGAGAAGTGTTTTAGCCGATATCCAGTTCAATCAAATCCCAGTTCATTTAGTAGACAATCACCAAATCAGAATAACTTCAATAAATATAATGATACAAGACGTCCAAAGTCAGAAATCGCTCTAGTTCATAGCACATTATGCTGTGCTTACTGCAAAATACCTGGTCATCATATCAGTGTTTGTCGGAAGCGTCAGTTTGCTAACTCTAACAAAAACAGTCATGTCATGGAAGTAACAAAACAAGATCAGCCATCCTCGTCGGGAAATGGTTTGGGATCCGTTCCACAACATTCAAAAAACACTCCAGTTCGGATCCAAGAAATAAAAGAGAGTGTTCCTCAGATATAGTTTGCGAAAATCGAAAGCATAACAATATCAGCTCGTGTTACCCAATTGATTCTAACTTAGATCGTTTTTCTAATACTGCTTATTCTAAATCTTTAAATCATAATTCTTCTTTAGAATCAATTCATCATAATTCATTCAATGCAAATTTAAACTATTTTTTAATTCATCTTACAAGTCAAAATCAAGATAGAAAATATATTCAATTACAACTAGATATACTAAAACCTAAATCATTTTTCTTTTTGGTTGATACCGGAGCCGATATTAGCATAATTAAACGAAATTTTTTGGTAGACGATACACTTTGTTATCCTCACCGGAAATGTAAAGTGAAAGGTATAACTACCCAACTAATAGAAACAATTGGTAGTTGCGATGCTAATATTATCTTATCGAATTCCTTATCCATACAACATTCATTTCAGATAGTTCCAAATTCGTTTCCTATCCAATGTGCAGGTATTATAGGCAAAGTTTTTTATCCAAATACAAATGTAAAATCGATTTCTCTAGTTACAGTTTTGAAATTTCAGTAAACGGTTTTCTAATTCAACTTAAACTAATGTCTAATTCAAGTGTTCTAATTCCACCTCGTACAGAACAAACTTTTACTCTACATTTGGATATCCCGAACGATATCGATTATGTTTGCCAATCTTTAGAAATTGTATCTGGCGTATATACTGCCAATTCAATTATACAAGCACAAGATAATTTGGTAACCGTAAGCCTTGTAAATACCAATGAGTACGAAGTTGAAATTGAACATTTAGAATTACCATTAAACAAATTAGACGAATTCGAAATTATCCAATTTAATTCTTGGTCAAACTTCATAAACAATCGATTACAAATTCTTGAATCTTCTTTGAAAATCGATCATCTTAATCAGGAAGAAAGAAATTCTGTCTTGAGTCTATGTAGAAAGTACAATGAAATTTTCTATCTACCTGGTGACAAACTTACTGCAACAGATGTGACAGTTCATAAAATTAGAACCGAATGTAACATAGAACCTATATACATTAAACAATATAGATTACCGGAGTCGACGAAAACCGAAATTAATAAACAGATATCTCAAATGTTAGAAGACGATATCATAGAACCAAGCAAGAGTCCATGGAATTTTCCTTTAATAATAGTTCCCAAAAAGGCGAGTAATGAAGAGAAGAAGTGGAGAGTCGTGGTTGACTTCCGTAAATTAAATGATATCACGATCAACGATGTGTTTCCTCTTCCTAACATCTCAGATATCCTCGACCATCTTGGCAAATCAAAATATTTCACTACGATTGACCTGGCGAGAGGCTATCATCAAATACTTTTAGATCCAAACGATAAAGAAAAAACAGCATTTAATACGCACCTAGGGAATTTTCAATTCAAACGAATGCCATTTGGATTAAAAAGTGCACCTTCTACCTTTCAGCGACTTATGAACAACATTTTAAGTGGCTTAAACGGAATTAAATGTTTAGTTTATCTCGATGACGTCATAGTCACAGGTTATAACCTTAAAGACCATAATACTAAATTAGAGTCAGTTTTCAACTGTTTTAAAACAAATAATCTGAAACTTAACCTGGAAAAATGCCAATTCTTGTCGAAGGAGATAGTATACTTGGGGCACATGGTAACAGAAGAAGGAATCAAGCCAGATCCTAAAAAAACTGAAGCTATCAGAAATTATCCTCAACCAACCAATCAAAAGGAATTGAAATCATTCCTAGGCCTATCAGGATACTATCGCCGTTTTATTAATAAATTCTCAGAAATGTCCAAGCCTCTTACAGTGTTATTAAAAAAGGGACAACAGTTTATCTGGGATGCCTTCTGCGATGAATCTTTTACCAAGCTAAAAACATGTTTGCTTAGTTCTCCAATTTTGCAGCATCCTGATTTTTCTTTACCCTTTATAATAACGACTGATGCGAGTGACATTGCCATGTCGAGGTGCCGTTCTCTCTCAAGAAAGAAATGAGTTTGATTTACCGATTGCTTATGCCAGTCGGGTTCTCAATAAGGCAGAAAAAAATTATCCAACCATAGAGAAGGAGTTATTGGCGATGGTATGGGCTTGCGAACATTTTCGTCCATATGTCTTTGGTCGTCATTTCACTGTAATTACTGATCATAAGCCCTTGATATGGCTATGTAATTTGAAAAACCCTTCCTCTAGACTAATGAGATGGCGAATACGGTTAGAAGATTTTGACTATAAGGTTCTTCATAAGCCTGGAAATCTTAACCAAAACGCTGATGCCTTAAGTAGGATACAAATTGAAAGAATTCAATTTCCAGAAACTATATCAGTTTCTAATAATGAAATAAATGTAGTAACACGATCACAGAGCAAGCAAAACCCAACTATTCAGCTTGATCTAGAAAAACACGATCCAGAAAACAAATCCAAGATAATACAACTAACTGATGATTCCGAAATTGATAGGTTAATAGAGGAATTTCACTCGAAACCATTAGGTGGTCATCAGGGAGTATTCCGAACAGCCCAGCGAATGAAAAGGTATTATTATTTCAACAATCTATATTCTCGTATTAGAAAAGTCATCCGATCATGTGAATTATGCCAAAAAAATAAATGTAGCAAATTCAATAAAATACCTATGCAAATAACTACGACTTCTTCACAAGCATTTGAAAAATTATTCTTAGATATAGTTGGTCCTCTTCCAGTATCATACCTTGAAAACAAATATATACTGACCATTCAAGATGATCTTACTAAATTTTCACTAGCTTTTCCTTTAAAGAATCAAGAAGCCGAAACTATAGCTAAAGTATTCGTCGAACGTGTAATTTGTGTTTTTGGAACTCCTCAGCAAATACTGTCGGACCAAGGTTCAAAATTTCATGAGCGACTTGCTTGTCAACGTATGCAAACTGCTAAAAATTAAAAAATTAAATACTTCAGCATATCATCCGCAGACTAATGGAGCCTTAGAGAGATCACACAGAACTTGGACAGAATATTTAAGAAATTATACGCAGTCTGATGAACTTAATTGGGATACTTGGCTTCCGTTTGCAATATTTACGTTTAATTCTACCCCACACAGCGCGACAAAGTTCATGCCTTTTGAATTATTATTCGGATATAAACCATTAATATCCAGTTTATTACATCGTGAACCGGAAATTGTGTATAATTACGATGATTATATGCTTGAATTAAAGAGTAGAATGCAAACATCCTTTGAAATCGCTAAGAAAAACCTTATTAGTCAAAAAATTAAATCGAAGCAATATTACGATAATAATACGCGAAGTAAAATACTCCAAATTGGTGATCTCGTTTTATTAAAAAATGAAGTTCGTAATAATAAATTTTCACCTCTTTGGCTTGGACCATTTGAAATTAAAGATATTAAATCACCTACTAATACAACATTATTAATTAAAAATAAATTGAAAACGGTTCATAATAATAGAATTAAATTATTTCAAAATTAATTTATACTTGAGAATGTTGAGATTAATTAAAGAAATTTGAATATACTATATTAATAATTAAAAAAAGAATTGTTAACTAAATATTTCCCATTAAATTTATTAATTTTAGATTGTATTATAACTACATATTATTAAATAAAATATAAATAAATAAATAACTTTGTATACATATAAAAAATGAAATAAAATAAAATATGTATATACATATGTATGAAATTGATATAAATATTTAAGAAATTAACTTAAGAATTATGTATCTTAAACTATTGTTATATATGAAAAAAAATCTTGCAGATTATTTAAATCTTAGGGTGATGGTGTTATGAATTATTGAAGCTATACTATAGCTTTAACCTATTTTAATTACTATGTACTATGTACATTGTATATATTAAATACTTTAAATTTGTTTATATATTATATACTTTAAATTTGTTTGTAATTGTAACTATATAAATATTAATAGCACATAATGTTTTGCATATGTATTGTACTCTATAAAATTGGTACAATTGTAAAATTGAGTCAGTAAGTTTTTGGAGTGCATATAATTTAAATCCTAAAATTATAAACCTAAAATTAAAAATGTGAAATTTAATAAATAAAAATAAAACTAAATTAAATTAATAATAAAATATTTTGTTGAACTCAAAGTGAAATGCCTATTATTTTAAAAGTGCCATAAATTTCCACACCATACAACAAAAGCAACAATAATTATTAATTTTAAACTATATTTAAATAAATAGAAAAGGACGAAGCATCTTTATGCGCATTTACTTTTTTAATCGCATCTGATATTCAGTGCAACGTAACTCATAAATATTGCTAATATGATGTAAGCCTGCATCATATAGGAAGCATCATTCTATCGTCAACCTTTCTTGTGTACACATCTACTGTGGACTAATAAGAGTAAAAATAAAATAAAAATAAAATTATTTTTAAATAATAAAAAGATAAAGTTTTAATATAATTTTATAGCTCAACAATTATTAAAGTGCTATACAGATAATTATTAATTATATTAATAATTGTAGTGTTTAATTTAATTTAATTTTGTCTGTCGGTAATCCATCATCTTTATAGTGTAAGAGTTCATGGATTTAACTGATCTGGCATCCGACTTCGAGTTTGCTGACCATGATTATGTTGGTTGCAACTTGGATACACCGTCGGGTACGGAAAGTTTACTGCTGAACTCGGATGGCAACGCACTACAGCTAGACATCTAGGCAAACGTCGTCGACAGCGTCTGCAAAAAAGACTGTCTGGCCTTGCACTAGGCACAATCACCGAGCAGCCCAGCACTTCCGCTGGCACTCCCAAACGAGTGCGTACCATAACCAGTACCACTCCAGAAATGGCGACGATAAAGCCTCGCTCGTATGAATCTGCGATTAAAAAGTTCTGTGTTCGGGAGAACAATCCAGATATCTCTCTTGATGAGAAGAAATTGGGTGTTTTCCGGCTCGAACTTAGTCGTCGAGTTCTTGACTCGGCTAAATCGTCAGGGTTTGTACCGCAGATGCTTGGGTGCTATCTTTCAGATGGTGTCTTCATTTGCAGGTTCAACAATGACGAGACCTACAAGTGGTTTTGTGAGACAATCTCCAAAATGAAAGATGTTTGGAGTGGTTGTCAACTATCGGTTGGCGAACCCCCACTTGTTTTACTAACTTGGATTCCTGGTCCGCCTGAGGATCCATGTGTAGTAACCACTAACATCAAACTGATGAATCCAGCTATTGCAAGTGAAGGATGGAAGGTTGTCCGATGCAAACGTGAGGCAAATCGCCAATCGATTGTTTTCCGGGTTGACCAGAAATCCTTCGAGAGTATATCTGGTTCCGGTTGGTTGTTGCAGTACGTTCTGGAGAGGATCTCTTTCAAGATTATCTCTGGTCCGTATAGAGAACTTTTATTCTTCTTTTTGCCCGACTCTACAATGTCGTCCATCCTTAGAGTAAAACAGATCAACTTGCAACACAGTAATTCTGCTTCTTTTGAGTTAAGGAAGTTGCTTTCTGTAATCCATACAGATATTTGTCTAATCCAGGAACCATATCTTCTTGATAATGTTGTTTCTGGATTGAACTTATTTAATGGCAGAATCTTCTGTAAGAATTCTGTCAATAAAACTCGAGCGTGCATTTTTATTGGCAATAATATCAATGCAGTTCTTATTCACGAGTGTAGCTCGGCCGATATTACGGCTGTTCTTATATTACTCTGGTATCCCCTAATTCCTGCATTAAACTGGTCATCGCCTCAGTTTATTTGCCGTATGACTCTTCTTCACCTCCTCCCTCTGAGGAACTCACTAATCTTGTGACATGGTGTAAGAATAAGCGTACCTCTTTGGTGATCGGTTGTGATGCTAATAATCATCACTCGATCTGGGGTAGTACGAACATTAATCACAGGGGTTCTTCGCTGTTTAATTATATAAGCTCCTCTGAGCTTGAGATTCTCAATACTGGAAGTGAGCGTTTTTTTGTCAACTCTATCCGGCAGGAGGTGATTGACATTAGTTTATGCTCCATGTCCATTATTGATTTAATTTTAGACTGGAGAGTGACGGATGACATCCTCACCTCTGATCACAGGTGTATTTCGTTTAATATCAACCTTAAACGACCACCTCTTAAACCTTACCGCAATCGGAAATTAACCGATTGGGGTCTTTTCTCTCTCGAGCTAGGTTCTTTACTTGCGCCACCGAGGGTTATTCGATCGAGGAAGGACATTGAGGATCAAGCATCGTCACTTGCATTGGCAATTACGATAGCCTTTGAAAAAGCATGTCCACTTACACTAATCAAAAGATTCGGAACAAACCTTTTTGGAACTCTGACCTTAAGAAATTAAGGAAATCTACTAGGAAACTGAAGAACAAAGCAAAAAAGTCTAAGCAACAGATTAACTGGGATAACTTCTTGTTAGCTCAAAAGGAATATAAAAAAAGTCTAAGATCCGCTCAAAAAGCCGCGTGGTTGAACTTCTGCGAGGAAATCAACAGTCTTTCTGCTTTCGCTGGACTCAATAAAGCTTTAGCTAAGAACAGATACGTGTAAACTGATATCATTAACTCGGATGATGTTGCAGCCGATCTCACTAGGACGTCTGTTGCGAGTCCCGATTGGAGTTTGGCTCACAAGCTTATCAATCATGATGTCTTGCGATGGAGCCTATTTTCATTTGCATCTTATAAGGCTGGCGGTCCTGATGGTATCTTTCCTGCTGAACTACAGCGGGGTTTTCCTCAAATTCAGGATCATTTGCTCCACCTTTTTCAAGCGTGCATTGCTTTTAGCACTGTTCCAAATTCTTGGAGCACAAGTAGAGTTATTTTTATCCCGAAAGCTGGTAAGTCCGATTATACGGATCCTAAGTCCTTTCGGCCTATTAGTCTATCCTCAACTTTTCTTAAAGCTCTGGAAAGAATTGTCGATAGATTCATTAGAGATCATTTTCTAATCACATCCCCACTCAGTAACATGCAGCATGCTTATAGAGTCGGTAAGTCCTGTGAAACCGCCCTACATGAACTTGTAATCAGGATTGAAAAATCCCTTTATAATAAGGAATTTCTTGTGGGTACTTTCCTGGATATTATAGTACCAGGATATTTCCTGGTACTTCGATAGCACATCGTTTGCTACGATCACTACTGCCTGTACCAATTTTGGTATTGATCACACCATTATCCTATGGATTGAATCTATGCTTAAATCTCGCACTGTGGAGGTGGAGCTGGATGGTGTGTTAGTTTCTGTTAAGGTCACCAAAGGCTGTCCTCAGGGAGGTGTGCTCTCACCTCTGCTGTGGCTTTTGGTCATTGACGAATTGCTTGTGAAACTGCAGCAATCTGGCTACATTGCTCAGAGCTACGCTGATGATCTTGTTCTGACAGTCTCAGGCAAACATCTCAGTGTTTTATCCGAACTAACTCAACATGCTTTAACTATTGTGGAGGCATGGTGTGTTGAGAAGGGTCTTCAAGTCAACCCTTCTAAAACTGATTTAATTGTCTTTACAAAGAAGAGGAATACTCTTGAATTTTCTGTTCCCTCCCTTTTTGGGAGAACGATCACAAAATGTGACCACGTCAATCACCTTGGTGTTATCCTGGATAGTAAACTTTCCTGGAAGAATCACCTGGACTACAAGCTTCAAAAAGCTACTGCCATTTTTTGGCAGTGTAGAAGAGCCTTTGGGAAATCCTGGGGCTTAAGCCCTAGGATGCTTTCTTTTATCTATAAATCACTGGTCCTACCGCTACTATCGTATGCCTCTATTGTGTGGTGGCCAGTAGTTGACCTGAGGGCTTCTGTAGCCAAGCTTAATGGTCTACAAAATCTTGCTTGCAGAGCCATAACGGGGGCTATGTCCTCGACTCCACTTCTCGCTTTGGACTCCTTTCTTTCCTTGCCTCAGTTACGCACCTTTATTCTAGAAACAGCCTGTTCTGCAGCTTATCGTCTGAGGTACATTGGGGCATGGAATCTCTTCGGTTCTATCGTGGGACATCGACAAATTTTTAGTAATTATTCTTCTTGTTTACCAGAAATCGATATGGTTAACGACAGACTACTACCCGAATTCCATTTCTCAAACCTTTTCTCGGTGGCTTATCCCTCGAGAGATTTGTGGAGTTCGCATGTTTTTCTTAATAAATTAGATGAGTTCATTGTATTTAATTCCGATGGCTCTCGTTCTAACCTCAGTGCAGGCTTTGGAATCTACTGTCCTTGGACGGATCTGAGACTTTGCGGTAGTCTTGGTTCGCATTGTACTGTTTTTCAGGCGGAACTAATAGCGCTGACACGTAGTGTTATTGACGCTTTAAATTTTGCTGTTAAAAACAGAAGTATTATACTGAGTACCATACTTTCAGGCCTTCGTCAACCGCCATTCGGGACCGGGATGGAAACCTCTGTGTCAACATCGACGCAGTACTTGACGCATGGAGTGGACACTTTACTGAGCTGCTTGATGTTCATCATGCGTCACAGACTGTTGTTGAGCCACCTCTAAAACAGTCTGCGGAGATTTGCACTGAGGAGCCATCCCATGAGGAATTCACTAAGGCCATGCAGAGAATGAAACGAAGCCGCTCACCTGGAGTGGACTGCATTAATTCGGAGCTCTTGATATTCGGAGGGGATACTTTGTGGAACTGTCTTTTCGACCTTATTCGATTAGTATGGCGAACCGAAGTTATGCCTGATGAATGGAAAGTGGCCGCGATATGCCCCATCTTCAAGAAGGGAGACCGCTTGAAGTGTGAGAATTATCGCGGTATAGCTCTCCTTTGCACAGCATACAAGTTACTGTCATACATTTTATTGGATAGAATCACTCCTCTGGCGGAGGGCTTGGTTGGTGACTATCAGGGAGGATTTCGTCCGAATCGATCAGTCACTGATCAGGTCTTTTCGCTGCGGATGATTCTATCTAAATATTATGAGACATCCATCTCCGTACATCAGGTTTTCCTGGATTTCCGGCAGGCCTACGACTCGATCAATCGAGAGAGTTTGTGGTCTGCCCTGGAATACCTAGGAATGCCAACAAAATTGGTACAACTGTGTAGGATGACAGTGACGCAGTCTCAATGCTGTGTTAAAGTTGAGAACAGGCTATCGACAATTTTTGCAGTTAACTCTCGTGTTCGGCAGGGAGATGCTCTGTCCCCGATACTCTTTAATCTCATGTTGGAGTACATCTTTCGTAAAACTGAAACACCTCAGCGCAACATCTTATATTGCCAGTCCAATCAAGTGCTTGCATATGCAGATGACATATGCGTGATTGGACTGAATAGCAACGGAGTGAAAGAAATACTTGATCCGCTTGTAGAGTTTTCAGCTTCTGTTGGACTCCAGATCAATGAGCCCAAAACGAAATACCTGATCTCTGGTTTTAGAGACAATGGCACACCAGATTTTAGTAGTGGCCACCACACGTTTGAGGGAGTGAGGAGGTTCAAATATTTGGGCTCTCTTATCACTCACGATAACAGTGTGGGTGAGGATATTAAAGTGCGGCTGGCAGCTGGCAGTCGTTCTTTGTATCCTCTAAGGCCACTGCTAAAATCTAAACACTTATCAAGTGCCGTGAAGCTGAAGCTTTACAAAGCGTTGATCAGGCCCGTTGTTATGTTTGGATGTGAAAGTTGGGCGCTGACGGATGAGTACGAGAGATGGCTCCTTACATTTGAGAGAAAAATCATGCGTGTGATTTACGGCCCTAAACGCGAAATAGATGGTACATACCGAGCTCTGTACAATTTCGAGATCAGAGATCTGATGAAGTTCCCCGATATTGTACATGAAGTTAGATCTCAGCGAGTACGCTGGCTCGGTCACGTTCTGCGTGCTGATCCGGAACGAATTATGCAGCGATCTCTGAAAGGAGAGCCACCATATGGTAGGCGCAGAGGTCGTTGCAGGCGACGATGGCTCCACGATGTAGAGAACGACTTGGCCTCTTCAGATTGTCTAAGACAGTATGAAGACCAAGCTGAGGATCGAAACCGTTGGAGCCAGATTGTTGATTCAGTAAGGGGCCAGTAATGGCCTTTAACACTGTTATTATTATTATTATTATACTGAGTACAGATAGTAAAGCTGTACTTAACTCTTTAAGAAAACCCTTGACTGTTTCTAAACTCGTCAAGGAATGCAAACAATTCATGAACCTTCTTTGTTCTAACAATAAAGTTACGGTCATGTGGGTTCCGGCTCATTGTGACATCATAGGCAATGAGATCGTAGATTGTTTAGCCAAAGCTGGCTCCCAATCAACTTTAATTGGTCCTGAACCAGCGAATTGTGATAGAATCCTGGGTTTGCACCATGGGCCTTTGTGGCATTGAGTGCGGAATCCTCGTGGGTTCCGGCCAATTTTAATAATAACAATAATAAAATAGGAAAAAAGGCAATGCGCCATTAACCACGTTATGTGACATAAGCAAAAAGAAAAATTTTACTAACCTGATAATAGAAAATCTTGATAATTCCAGGTTCTCTCTTGCTTTGATATCTTTCAAACTTCTGCAAGACAATATTATGTGCCTTTCGCAATTTTATAACACTGATGTTTTATGTAAATTATGAACATTATATGAAACACTTAAAAACTGACTAAAGAACTACGCACTGTATGAAACTAAATCGTTATTAAACATTTTTTCTAAATACTAAATTCACTACAATATAACAATTACTTTGTTATTTACGAGTATTACATTAATTTTTTTAAGAAATAATTATAAAAAATTAATTCCGATCCGTATGACCTTTTGAAGGACTATGTTCTATGAACAATACAAACAAAGTAAATTAAAAAATATAATACAGGGATACGACCATATTTAGGAAACGGAGTATTCAATGTATGTGGTAGTATAATTAAATATGAAATTCCTGTAAAATAATTTTTCAAATAGACCCGCTGTATATAGCTGCTTTTACAAATACGTGACATACTGCCTGAGTATGTTATGTACCTGTAGTGTAATAAATTCAGTATGCAACTTAAAAAAATCGTGTATGCCATTTTTCATATTAAATACAGTGCTCATCCCTGATTTCTTCCTTAGTAAATAATTTAAATGTACATTTCATAAACGCACATATTTCGGAAGTTTGAACGCTAAATATGGTTTTCAAATAACAAGAAATAAATTCAAAATCTTATGTTTTGAATACACATAATATGTATAAAAAATTAAGACAAGCAATATTACTTTCAAAATATGCAAAACATTTTTTTTATGTCAAAATAATCATTTTAGACGCGTCCTATAATAAAAAATTGACTACATACTTGAGAAACGAATTCTTGTTTTCAGAATTTTCGTTACAATTTGTCGTCTATATATAGCAAGGTCTTTTAGCCACGGCCCCTACATAGTTCTATTTTTACTGTTCGCCAATATATTTATTTAATTAAATAACATATAACGTGTCGACAATTGCAGTTGACTATACTCCTTACATAAAAATCGGTTCGACAAGATTGGCAGGCCCGGAAACACGATTTTTAATAGCCTGTAAATCATCAATTCGGTATATAATAATATTCTCATCAAATTTTCTTTTAACTGTGAATATTAAATTCGAAGCAAGCTTTAAATCTTTTTGTGAATCTAGTTATATCGCATATGCTGTGAAGCAAGGCTTGTATCACAAAACATCGTAATATTTTCAAGTGTGCAGAAAAATGAATAATCGTATTATAATAACAGTATTTCTAGTTTTGGCAATATGTATTTATTCAACTTTTAAGGTTAGTTTTGTTTTTGTTCTTTGAATTAGATAACTATCTCCGCATCCCACTGTTGAAGCCTTTGCCGTGCGTTCTTGCGGCGTAATGATAGTCGTATTGGTTTTGCGCATTGTTAACAGAAAATACCATTCTTGGCGTTTTTCATTCGATTATTATATAAATTCACTGCTGAGTCCTAAAATTTAGATAATAGATAATGTGTCGTAGTGAAAAATAATGGATGCAAATTTATGTTACAACTTCAACTTTGAAGATAACTATTTTAGTTCTTTTATTTAAACTTCCATCAATTTGAACTTGTTAAATTTTAATTTGTTTAATAATCTATATTTTTGTTAGATTAGATCATTTGTTCTTTCTTATATGTGAAATCATAAATGTGATTTAC
Organism: Tipula unca; assembly: GCA_951394425.1. Classification (NCBI taxonomy): domain Eukaryota; kingdom Metazoa; phylum Arthropoda; class Insecta; order Diptera; family Tipulidae; genus Tipula; species Tipula unca. Next base: position 88,300,446 of record OX596382.1, read on the forward strand.
TAAGTCGATTTCTATTTTTTATATAAATAAATACATAATCGACCCTATGAACTAAAAGAAGTTTACAAATATCTAAGTACGTTGATAAAATTACAACAGGAAAAATTTGCTTTACCTATAGTGCTGCTCCTGGTGGGAAGTAGAAAAGATGCATCTTTCAACAGGAAATGAATCTATATTTAAAAAAACAAATGGGAATGGCATGAAACGCTAAATATTTAATTGAAAACATTTAAATGTCTACTTTTCAAACTGCCTTTGTCAGGTTTTAGATAATATCAGATAAGTGAAGTAAATGATGCATCGTGGCAAACTTTATTGACGTAAACTTTATCATAAAAAGATAAGGTTGGCTGTCAAGAAACGTTCAATGTTTATAGTAAGTGCGATGGTGATTTAAATACTAAATTGATCTAAATTGTAATTACAATTTTAGGTGTTATCGCCCAGTTATGTTAACTTTTCTGGTTAAATGGTTTTTTGTTCGTTTTAAAATTTAAATAAATCGCAGTTTTTATAGAAAGCCATCCGAATTAGTTTACTTACGATTCACCTTATCACTTCAGTCTGCATCCACGAACGTGCAATAGTTGAATATAGTTCTCTGAATACATAATCCAATCCAATATTTTGCTTAAATCTCTTTGTAACTAACCAGACCAATTCCATTTGCTTCTGATTTTTCCTGATATCCGCATTTAAATATCCAACTACATCCAATCAATTGAAAATCTTTTGGTTGCGGATTAACTCAGGTGTGGTAAATATTAAATTCACTTTATGACCACCTTAGCTCTAGTTTTAAAATATTTCACCAAATGTCAGAATATGTGCGTTAAAAGGCGTTAAATGTGCTGCAATTGGACACATTATATTAGATTTTTACTCTCAATCTATAGATACATTTGTTCCATAGTGAGATTTTGTGATTGGCATAAATCTTATGAAATTCGAAAAAAACTATTAACAGATTTGGAAAGGTGTTTTGGTAACTGATATTTGTGTTAACATTGTTAGAATAAAATGAATGTCAAAAATTGACAGAACCGATAGCTTTTAAATCATTAAAATTGAAATTTTGTAATTTTTTGTAATTTAATTTTTAAATGAAAATATGCGTTTGTGCAAATCTAATATGAAGTAATATTTAATTATAATTAAATGCTAGCTAGAAATAATCACAAACATCCAAAAACCTTAAGCTATTACTAAAGGTTACTTAAAGGTTGATTTAAACAATTTCCAAAATTAATTTATACATTTTCAAATCGCTAACAAGAGGATTTTCTGGTATATGTATATGAATTAACAATAGTAATCCAAGAGATGTCTAGGTAAATCTGAATATGCCAACTTATTGTGTGTAGTTTTCAGATTATTTATGGTTGGGGTCGTATTACCACGACCCTCAGAGAGTAAGTGTAGGAAGATATTTGATGCCCATTAACAGGTAATCCTAGAGATGTCTAGATAAACTGGCTATGCCATCTCTTTGTGTATACTTTTAAGATTATGTATGGTTGGGACCATATTAGCGCGACCCTCATGGGGTAAGTTATCGATTTTATAAGAAACAGACTTCATAATCAAAGTGTAGGAGGATATTTGATTGCCATTAACAGGTAATTTATTTGTGGAAAAATTCACACCGGTGCGGCTAGTTTAACTTTATGTCGATCTGCTCTTTCAAAAGGCAAATGAATTGGCAACATTTTATGGTAAATATTGAGATCATTGTAAATTTTGTGATCTGAAAGTCTTAAGACTTTTCTTATAGAATGTCTATTCATGATTTCGTTGTTGTACGTGAAACCATAATCCAAAAAGTAATTCCTAATAAGTTTCAATAAATGAGGAGCATCAGCAAAACATAAATTTTTTCATCAGGACTAACTGGATTTGAAAAAAAAAACATTTTCGGTATGAATATCTAGTTCTTTCCAAAGGATTAATAATAAACTGGTTGCTTCCTGTTTTTAAAGAGGCCTCGAAGCATTGCCATTTGAATGTATTTCGATGGAGGCATTGTCCTATCGATACGTTTATCATACTCATATGCCTCAGAAATTTTCATTTCTCGTATGACAAAATGGCTACTTTATCTATAGGACTCAAGTGTAATTCTCTAAGTAGCTGCACAACACTATTACAAATACCTGGCTCAACGTTGTTAGACATTCCCCACTTCTGAAGTGTGAAAACTGAAGGTAAATGAAAACCATTCGTTCTAAGAAGACGATATAGTCGAGGCCCGGCACAATAGAATGATATTGAATATGATATATCTTCCAATTTTTGATTTTCCTTTAATAACCGTTTATTTTGGTGTTCTAAATCATTAAGACAGTCATCAGTTTGGGTGCTAATCGAAAACTTAGGATGCCAGATCTATAAACAATTTACCCGAACCATTGGAGTTTTCATTTAATATTTGTGGAGTTTCCGATATTTGTTCTGGCTGATTAAGAATATACTCGAAGTTTGACGGTTGAAAAAATGAGTCAACGATGTTGTCATAACTGGGAGCCTGGGAGATTTTGGGATGGTATTTGTCAGTTTCGAAATCACTATCAGAAAAATGTAAGGAGTAAACCCTAGCGGTATCTGAATTAAAATTATCCTTGCAAAATGCAGCCTCCACCCATTGTGCTGGAGTACTATCATTTATTGAGTACCTAAGAAACTAAATTGGCAAGTTTAATTTTTTAACTAAAACAATACATAATTTTCGATATAGGTAACAAATATAGGTAATTTATAATTTTAGACATTTAATAAGTCAACTAAAAAATATTTATATGATAAAAGTTATCATGATCAAAAAAAATCCTATCTTTTCCGGTGCACTGCACGTTTTGAACAATTTTCATTATGTTAAAATTTTAATAACAACATAAGGAACAACATAAAGAAAAAGATAAAAAATACAATCAGATCATCAGATTATCAGGTAAAACGAGAGGAAGCAATAACAGATAGATAGAGCAATAACACATATGTACGGGTACATAAATATCGGCGCATCAACGTGTTTCGTTTTCTCGTATTGACTTTCATCTAATATTCTGGTATTGTGGCTACCTTGACCTATGCGACTATGTGCTATATGTGAATATCTATGTATTTTATGCATCAATTCAACAGCCTAGCGTTTCTAGTTTTTAAATTAAAACATGCACACTTTCTATTAATCGAGATGCATATAATAATTAATTAATAATTAATAACCGGATGTATGTTGTACACAGTATCGCATGCTGCACTCTATATACTCTACGAAATGCAGTATAATTTACAATGATATTAATTAATAACAAATAAATTAACCTCTTTTATTTGCTCGATATAGTTTAATAAAATTAACCATGAAACTAGAAATAGTAATTGTAATTATTGAATTTGTGCTCTTAATTAAATTAATAAGTTCATCATCGTTGGATGCAATGGATTTAAATAAATTTGTTCAAACGGTTCGACGGTGACTTATAAATATATTAATTTAGATTTAAATAAGGGAATACTGCAATTTATACAAACAAATATTTTAATATATATTTTTAGGGCACGGCCCAATTTCGCTTGGATTACGTCGAGTTTCCCCCCGAGGGACGTGACAAATTCATTGATTATGGTACAATTCGTCCACGTAAATATAATCGTACCACATATGTGATCGATGGATATTATGATTTGCTTAGGCCGTTAACCGATGATCTTATTTTTAAATTGGAGCTGTACCCTTGGCAAGGTAATGAGTATCGCAAAATCGTCGACCGAACTTTTACTCAAGCTTGTACTGCACTACGAGAAGAAAGATCTTTTTTTCCAGCTGCCATCAAGCGTACAAATTTGGATCCAAATTTTAAGTGTCCTATTCCTGAAATGCGCATTATTATGAATAATGTAACATTTCCCGAACTACCTCAATCTCTAACTCATATGGTAGGCGATCGTTTTCGTATAAATATTACAATTACTACTGTAGAACGGGAGATTTTGACCAAGTATGCAGCTTATTTTGTGAAAGAAGTGTAAATTATGATTTTGGGAATTGGCAAAGTTATGAAACTTTTCTTTAATACCAAAGAAGTTTTACTAATAAAAGCACTGTATGAGATAATTATACCTAAATAAACTAATTTCATATTGTTTCAGTTTTATTTTTGCAATTTTACGAGATACCATTACCTACAATTTCGACATGCTTCCTTCTAGCATTTACATTTTCCACAACATTTTTATTTTTATTTTTTAAATATTACAACTATTAGTCTCTAACAATTTGGCTGCCCTATTGTGGTCTTATTAATTCCAGCGGTTTCTTGCTTTGGAGCCTTCGTACTCCATTTGTGTTACTCAGCATACCACGTAACTCAACAGTTTGATGTTGACCAAGCCGTTGTATGTGTTTCTTTGCATGTATTGTTATTTCTTCGCTGACGTATTCCATCCCGAGGTTCTTTTGTAGGTTATCTTTTCTTATGTACCAAGGTGCGTTCACTATTCCACGTAACACTTTATTTTGAGAAGCTTGAATTATTTTAATATTGGTTTTCTGAGTACAGCTCCATTTAGATTTTAAATTTTGTTGGTACAGTAGCAACTTTTGATTTTTTTTGATCCAATTACTTAGTTGGCTCGTAGCCCGTCTACTGTATAACCAGTAGCTAAAATTGCAGTATCGTCTACTATATAACCAGTAGCTAAAATTGCAGTATCGTCCGCGAATGTTGCTATTGTTGTCCCGCTTGTATTTGGTAAGACGATTGTGGAAAGTAAATACAATACTGGCCCCAGCACGCTACCTTGGGGAACCCCTGCAGATACCCGCTTTAGCTCGGAAAATTCTTCTTCACATTTAATGCTTCAATATCTGTTAGCAATATAAGATTTCAATATTTAAAAGAATTCTTTTGGCTAATCTCTTGGCCACATCCAGAAATATTGTTGAGCATATTTTCTTCCTTTCAAGGGCAACTTCAATCATACATGTAACCAGTGAATCTGCTCTATGGTGGAGTGGCTTCCTCGAAACCCGGATTGATGTGGTGGTATTAGCTTTCTCTCACGTATTATAGGTTTCATCCTTTTATATAACAGTTTCTCAAAAATTTTAGAAAGTACTGTATCATACGTATTTCTGCTACTTTCCTTTACAGAGATACATATTTCAGTCGAAATGAAGCTCTGGTTATATGTAGAAGTTGTAGCATCTACAATCCTCCTTGTGCACTGGTATTATATTTTCATCCGCTGATTGTCTACCATAGGGTTGGAAGGTTTCTTCAAGATGAGATGCGAAGAGTGCTGCTTTCTGTTCGACACTTGTTACCCAATTTTCCTCATCATTTTTTATTGGCGGTTTTTGATCATTTGGTAATGCTTTTGTAGCTTTCCATAAAGAATACTCAGTTTCTTTATCGCGTGTAAAACTACGAAGATAACGGGTGACCGATTCATTCAGTTCTCTAATGCTTTGCTTTAGCTTTTTGCAGGGGTAAATAAAAATTATTTTGCTTTGTGGTGCTCGGTTCCTCTGCCATGTTTTCCTTGCTTTCCGTTTTTCAATAACATTCTGTTTTGGATTACAGGGGTCCACTATCCCATGCTGCTTGTTGTATTTTATTATAGTGCCATTTCATTTTCTAATTGAACCGGACGCTTGATTGGTACAAGAAGATCGGTGTCGTGTTCAACCAATTTCTTAAATAATTCCCAATTGGTTTTGTTATTTGTTAGTCTAGATGGATTTTCCTTGTTAACAATCGTGGAACTAACAGCCATAATGACGGGCGTGTGGTCCAAAGAGAGACTGACACTATTTTCTAGAAGAATGTGGTTTTCGGATATACCTCTTGTAATGATGAAAACAATTAGATCCGGAGTTTTACTACTGAAAGAAATTCGCAATTGTAAGCTCGACCTGCGGCGTATAGTTCTCTACTCTTTGGAGTTGTTAATTTTAATCCCCAGAAAGTATTTTTTGCATTAAAATCATCTCAAGTGATAAAATTAAATCCTAGCTGGTTTTATAATCCTCTTTATTTAAATTATGTCTTGAAGGACAATCAATATCAACATTGAATATTTTGTTGTTGTTAAGTTGAATACTTACTTCTTCAATTTTTATTCCCTCATGGTGTTGAATATTTCCTTTCACAAATATTAGTGAACCTCCTCTTTCTCTTTCTGCTTGATGTAAATTATGATAAGAGACGTAATACCTGGTATTTTGCTACATGAGGTTTTAGCTAGATGGGTTTCTGATATTAAACATATATCAATCATTTTCAGTATTTAAAAAGATTTCTAACTCTGGAATATGTTGGAGTATTCCATTTGCATTCCTGATTACAATTCTTAATGTTTTATTTATATTAGTTTAGTATAATATGGATGTTATTTCATCCACTGTTTCTCGGCTATCTACTCGGCTTGTTTAAAGAATCTATGGATCTCTCTTGTTTTATAATCCGTGTATTTAGCGCTTCGATACTTTTAATATTTTTCCAAGCATATATGTATCTCTGGTGTTTTTGTAATTTACTGATTTGTGTCGGGTCGTACTTTGTAGCCCGGATGCCACCACTTGCGAACACGACTTGCGATCAGTTACTTTACTCGATATAATTGTGATAAAGTTTCCTACAAACAAAAGTGAATGCTGTCATCTTCAAGACAGTTGTCACTCAAAGGAATCTTGAACAAGTCTCATTCTTTGTAAATGGAGTTGAAAACGACCATGGCTGGTCAGAATAGCGACCAAAGTTCCCATGTCTTGTAACCTGACGGCTTGGGTCCATGATAGCGTAGTTTTAAGTTGAAGATTAGATAGCAATCAGTCGGCTAGTGAGAGTCCCGTTAAACCACTTGTACCACCAGCCATCTTACAAAAAAAATTTACTGCATTAAGCTTATCAAACTGAACATATATAACAAAAAAAAAACACAGCTATATTAAAATCAAAATGCATTATATGGAAGCATCACCACATCACTATTGCCCTCCGTCACCCCATTATATTGATATACCACTAGTTACCCATTATCTTTCGATTTTTTTTATGTTAACAGAAATAAAATATGTGCATAATTATATATGAGCGAGGAACCGAGAATAAAGATTTTGTTCTCGCGCTAAGTGGAGTCCACCAGTAAACGCTTAACAACAACAAAAAAATTTAATACTTTTTTTTAGATATAAAAAAAAACAAATGGATTCACAAAAATTCGTTCAAAAAAAAAATATGTTTCTTATATACTAAAAGTGAGGTACTAATGTACTTATACTATATATAAAAAAAATATTTAACAGATATTAAAAATTACAACTTTTTTTTAATACGTCACCGAAAAATTGGTTGGTTGATGATGATGCTGGTGTCCGTTCTTCTTCATTTATTTGTTGATAATTTGATATACAACAATCAATTGGCTAATTAAGAATACCCGCTGACGTCACTGGTTACAAATGTTTTTTTTTTTTGTATAGAGGATATGGATATAAAATTTAATCCAACAGCTTTTTTTGTTTCTTTTCCAATCACCATATTCATACAAGGAAAGCACCGGATTGAAACAATATACTTTTCACAATTTGTGTCCACTTTATAATAAAACTCTGTATATATATTTATTCTTGTTTTATTTATTTTTGCAACTTTTTATTTTTTTAATTTCAGAACAAATTGTTTAAACTATATTTTTTTGTACACCACTTAATTGATAATTTATCATACGTTGATATCTCACAATCAACACAAAAATTTTTATTTATTATTGTTTCTTTTACATATTAGGTATAGGTAGATACAAATTATTTTTACAAAAACTTTTTAATTTTTATAATTGTTTCTTTTTTTACAAACTATAATTACAATTTTTATATACATATTTCGTTTTTGTTTTCACTATCAATTTATTTTTTTTTTATCGATCACATTTTAATATCGTGATCTATTCATTTTTTTATTTTTTTTATCTTAATTATCAAATTTTTTAACCAAAAATTTAGTTCTCTGTATTCTGACTGACCGACTTGCACATTTTATTTTGACTTATATATCCCCAGCATTTCCCGTTTTCCTTTATTTTTTTTTTCTTGTTTTCCGGCCGTTTTTTTATGCGTTTACAATATACATACATACTAATATAGTGGCTCTACCTGTTTTGCATATCATTTGATTCCGAAAACAGGGCAGTGCAACCTACAATTTGATCTCATTTGAAATTTGTTACAGTCTTTATTCAAAGATAAAGCAAATTTGTAAGCTTCAGATTAGGTTCACAAATGAAGCCACTCGGCATGTAGTGGAAGCTAGCCAATCACACTTAGCCTGCAAAACCATGTAGTTCTTAATAGCTTTCTTACCACAATTAAAGGCAAGAGCACTTCCGGTTCAGGTCCAATACATTTCATAATTGAGCCTGCTTTAGCTAAAACAGCAGCTATCTTATAACCTTCAATACCACAATGAGCCGGAACCCATATAACCCTGACACGATTATTTCGCACAACGTGTGAAAGCAAGTGAATTGAATTCTTCAACGACGACTCCCTCTCTGGATAAACCACCGAGAAATAATTATCGAAGCAGAATTCTGCCACCAATTTGTCCTTAACCATATTAATTTCTGGTATGTAAGAATGGAATAAATTGTAGATTAGTCTGATTGCCTAAAAGCAAGTATAGAAGACATAGCACCAGTAATCGCTCGATAAGCTATACCTTGTATGCTATTAAGCTTCGCAACAACAGAACTTGACTGAACGACAGACCAACAGACGCGGAAGATAGCATAGGTAAAGCTAGTGATTTGTAAATAAACATCAGCATTTTGGGGGTGAGACCCCACGACTTTTCAAATGCTCTTTTACACTGCCAGAAAATGGAAGTAACCTTTTGAATTTTAATTTTAATATGAGAATTCCAGGAGACTTTACTGTCCAGCATAACACCAAGATGCTTTACTGTGTAGGTTCTAGCGATCGTTTCTCCAAATAGTGAATCAGGAGACAGCTCTCCAGTATTCCTGCGTCTGGTGAAGACTATCAGACTAGTTTTCGATGCATTAACGTACAATTAAGAACGATTAAGTCATCAGCATAACTCTGAGGAGTAAAGCTGTAGTCTTATAAGTAATGCGCCAATCAATAAGAGCCACAAGAGAGGTGACAGGAAACCTCCCTGAGGGCAGCCTTTGGTAACTTTAGCCGAAATATTACGGAGTTCAGCTAGCCACAGCAAAGATACAATCCAAGTAACAATAGTTTGATCAATTCCAAAATTTGTGCAGGCTTCAGTGATGGTAGCGCAACAAGTACTATCAAAGATATCCGCAATATCGAGGAAAGTGCCCACAAGAAACTGCTTAATACTAAACGATCTTTCAATCCTCGTAACAAGTTCATGCAGCGCAGTTTCACATGATCGCCTCTGTGAGCATGTTGAGTGCTACTGAGTGGGGTAACAGATAAGTGATCCCTAATATATATGGCAATAATTCTTTCCAGAGTTTCAAGAAAAGTTGAAGTAAGACTAATAGAGCGGAACGCTCCAGTGCAGGAGTTTTGAGTGACTAGTCTACAGGCGAAGTTTAGTCGGGTGAATAATCAGTACCATTGGGCTGGGCGTCAGCAACATAATCATGATTGATAACATTGCACCCAGGGAAATGAACAGAAAATAGTAGTTCGACAATTTCCTTCCTAGAAGAGGTTAATCAGTAAGTTGCAGTACATCGAGTCAGCAGGAATCATCTAACCAAAGACCTATTAAGTCTGGAGATCCCAGAATAACTATTATTTTGTTCGCAGAAGCTAATCCACGAAGTCCTACGAGCGGATCTCAGCATTCTCTTATATTCGTTTTGACCTGCCAAAAAGTTATCCCAATCAGCCTGGAGGTTAGATCTTTTGGCTTTGTTTTTGAGTCTAGTAGCAGTTTTCCTTAGATTTTTTAAGATCAGAACACCAAAAAACCTTATTCTGAGACTTTTGCTTGATAATAAAGGACAAGATTTTTCGAAGGCTGTCCGTCAAAGAAGAAGCTAGCAATTCAATGTCTTCAGTTGAACATATCTCAACCAAAGAAACCAACCGAGGTTCCAACTCAAGAGAGAATAACTCCCAGTTGGTAAGCTTCTTGTTACGATAAGGTTTAAGAGTAGGTCTTCTCAGATTTATATATCATTCGTCATCTTCCAATTAAAGATCAAATCGATAATCGACATGGAGCACAAACTAATGTCAATCACTTCCCTCCTTACTGAATTGATAAAGGTAGGCTCACAGCCTTTGTTAAGCATTTCAAGCTCAGATGTGCTCAGGTAATTAGGTAGAGATAAGCCCCTCTAATTAATATTCGTGCTACCCCATAACGTGTAATGAGCATTTTTCAGTTTACTTTAACTCCTTACTTAAGATAACCTCACTTCCCCCTACTAATGGGTTTTTGCACCATTCATTTTTGCTTTTCTCACTTTTCACTATTATTTTTATCGAGTCCCGATTTATTTCGGTGCCATTTAATGAGTGTTATTTGTAGATTTAGAAAATAAAGATTTTTTTATTTTATCATTATACGAGTTTTGTTGACTCGTCGTTTCTCACGTTGTGTTGTTATTTCAACTTGTCTGCTAGTTTATATAACTATGCAAAACAGCTTACCAATTGTTGTGTATTTAAGAGTAATCCCGTTAGGCATCTAAGAAGTACATTCCGCAACCTTACGGCTGTTTAGATTCAATACTTCTTTCCCTTATAATTCGACGTTACTCCTTACAATAATCTTTACTAAAATATAATAAATGTGGAGAAGATTAACTAAACTAAATGTCCAAAAGGAGAAGGCATAAAATTTTTTTTAACAAAAACATGCAAATTTGACCTTCGAAAATAATCGTTTGTATGGACTTTCAATCTCCAATCGATGATGCTTCCGCTGTCGAACATTTTGGAATGTCTTATATACACTCGATTAATTAATAGATTTCTGTGGTTCTTGATATTGCCACTTCTTAGAAACGTTGATTCGTGGACAACCTGCGTCGATGTAATGATTTATGTATATATACATGTATGTACTATATATATGTTTTGTTGCTTTGAATATATTCCGAACCTTTTCAATTTAAAGCAGACTTTGATTCCACAATGCCGCACGTGTTTTTGATAACGTCAGGGTCACCACTGTGGTTTTGACCACTTTAGATTTGAAACGTAGATGTGAATTGCGATTTCCAATGCTATACAAGTGTACAATGTACTGTTGGTGTTAATGTCAGTGTTTTAATTAGTATAATTAAGTATTGCGATAAAACCACATTGAACGCCCCATAATAATAGATTACCATTATTTTAACACATTACAGTAGTTAATTATGGCGAATTTCTGTATATTAATACCATCATGTGCCAAATAACTAATTATATAGCATTATTGTAGCCAAATCGAATTAATTATATACATAAATGAAAATCGGATGCGATACATTGTACAGCTTTACACGCATGCAACAATAAGAATTAACTTATGAAAGGTGGGACATTCACAAATGATATAAATTAGCAGTAAATCAATTGAGTAAATTTAAAACCATTTTAACCATGAATAAATTAACAATTTTAATTATTGTGTCAGTGTTTTGGATTAAATTCATAAATTCAACGCTGGTTGAATTGCAGGAAATTTCAAAAATAATTAGTAGTAGCAAGGTATGACTTATTTGAATTTTAAATTAAATTTATGAAGAGATTTTATTTATAATAATTTTTAGGTAATAGGCACATATCACATAGATCATGCTACGTTTCCACCCGGCAAACGTGACAAAATGTTTGATTATGGTACAGTTCGAACACGAAAATATAATCGGACCACATTTGCTCTGGATGGGGACTATTATATACTTCTACCATTTAGCGATGATATGCTTTTTAAAGTAGACTTATATGCATGGCAAGGAAATGAGTATCGTAAGCTCGCCGACCGATCCGTCCATCAACCATGTTCTATAATGCGAAATGATATCATTTATATGCCGGAAATTTTAAAGCGAACAAATATGGATCCAAATTACACGTGTCCTGTACCACCAATGCGTGTTGTTTTAAATAATCTTGTTGTGCCCAATATACCAGTAACTCCAGGTTATACCATGAGCGATCGTTTTCGTATAAATATTACATTGTTAAGTTCAGAAAAAGAAATAATGGGAGAGTATGCCGTATATATAGTGAAAGATGCGTAAATTATAATTTGCTCGTTACTTAGCACATTAAGTAAAATGTAATTTAATCAAAATGTTCATGTGGGAAAAAGTTTATTGTTAAATGCTTGAAACAAGTATAATAAAATTAAATATCAAATAAACCAAAAATAGTTCCGATCTGTCTTCTGCAAGTGGGTTTTGAATTCAAATTTACAATATACCGGGTGTTTTTTTTAAACTGAGACGATCAAATATCTCGAAAAATAGCCACTCTACGGAAAAAATGTCCATAATCAAAATTTAATCATACCGCGGGGGAAATACATTAGTGCAAAAAAAAAAGTCCCCCCACCCCCGCTTTGTAGGTGGGGCGGGGGTAACTTTTAAACTAAGATAGGAAGCCATATTTTTTATTGCAGATACGGATTCTACGACTAAAAGTACGTATGATTTGAATAAAATATTTTGTTCGGTTCATGATAGATGGCGTTGCAATCGACGAAATTCAATTTTTTCAATTTCTCCTTCTTAGAACACACGCATTCGATTCTGCAATACGTTTGAAATAAAAAACATCACGTTTTCATTGGAAATACTCGAAATTCGTAATCAAAACAATTTATTCAGTTTTGTAAATCTAAATAAGTGTTCAAAATTAATTTCAAGTTTTATTATTAAATTTCAAAAATACAAAATTCAGGCCATCATTTTGAACACTTATTTAGATTTACAAAACTGAATAAATGGTTTTGATGACGAATTTCGAGTATTTCCAATGAAAACGTGATGTTTTTTATTTCAAACGTATTGCAGAATCGAATGCGTGTGTTCTAAGAAGGAGAAATTGAAAAAATTGAATTTCGTCGATTGCAACGCCATCTATCATGAACCGAACAAAATATTTTATTCAAATCATACGTACTTTTAGTCGTAGAATCCGTATCTGCAATAAAAAATATGGCTTCCTATCTTAGTTTAAAAGTTACCCCCGCCCCACCTACAAAGCGGGGGTGGGGGGACTTTTTTTTTGCACTAATGTATTTCCCCCGCGGTATGATTAAATTTTCATTATGGACATTTTTTCCGTAGAGTGGCTATTTTTCGAGATATTTGATCGTCTCAGTTTAAAAAAAACACCCGGTATACGTCAACCGAATCTTACGATTGGAGTTAGACTCATTTCATTCGTTGTATAAATCATCTATAACGGGTTTCCCAAATATTGGAGATAGAATATCGCTGCATACATTAACTATTATATTCCCACAGTCACTATGAAATATTTTGGTATTGATGAGGATGATTACCGCCGGGCTTAAGTACCTTATATAGCGAAACTAATATTTAAAGGGCAAAACTTGGACTATATTATGTCCCACTACCGGATATCTTTGGCGTGGTGTATAGCGATTGTTTTGCCATCCATTTTTTAACTGCACTGCTTTGCAACTTTGCTCTGCAAAACCTGTGGGCCGATATTAATGGTGCTCATGAGCTTTCGTTAGATGACTTAGCCCAATCTTTTATGCTGATGATACCAACTCCGCATTAATCGGGATTTATTTTCGGCCAGGTAATTCAAATTCCTCAATAAGGAGTAAATATGTTAACATGTAATAATTTGTATTGTCCAAACACTAGAGAGAGTATCTCTGGTCTCGTTTATTAATTTACCGGTTTCGTACATTTACATATTTTGCTTACATACACAAAATTTTAACCTGTATTGTCATACCATTCCAACAGTATTACCGTTTTAATATTTGACAGATTTGGCAATACCTTCCTGCTGGTCGATTATGTGCTTTCTCAATCAATGAAGATGTTAATGATTCTGGGACAACCAGTTTCCATGATGGTAAGTCAGTAATTATATCGACAACAGTGATCACCTAAATCTTACAAAGCAGAGCTTTGTAATTTTTGGAAGCGCCAGAGTTTTGTTCAATGGCTTTAAAGGGTGCAGTGTACTCATCATCCCGAAATGCTTCCGTGCCAAAATCTATATGCAGAATATCTTCAGACTCTTCAACCATAGCATCGGATGGTCCACTCCGTTATCGAATTTTTGGAATAAAACGCTTTCTATCCTAATTCCTTAGTTGGGCTAACCAGAATCGGTGCAGTAACAGACGCTTATTTAAACTGTCAAATGCTTCATGGGTTTTGGTATTCCGAACTTGGTTTCTTCCGTTTTTCATCTGTAATCGATTCAGATAGGTAATTTGTCTCTAGTAGAACGAACCTACTTTTATCCACATTTATAGTTAGATTAGCTACAGGTCATTTAGGTAAAGAAAAGACCCTGTCATGAAGATGGCGAAAATGTCAGCTATACATTAGCTGGTACATCGTTTGATTGCATGGCATAGCCTAAATGGCATGACTGCAAACTGGTAGAGTGAAAGTATTGAAAAAGTATTAGATCGATGGGACTATTATAACATATTTTATCCAAGCGACCTTACAACCCCATCGTTAACGATGCCTAATGATAAGTGTCCTTCATCAAAACATAGGCAAACCATCCGATTCGTACTTTTCGCTAATTTCATTTGCCTAGTGCTCGATACATATCATCCTAAACTTTTGGAGATACTGGTAAGTACTTATGTTTTACGGCGGTTGCGTTTCCAACGTCAATGGTATGCGGAAGAATATCCGTTCTATCTAAACTATATTGTTTGCAACATAAAAATTGTTCAATGACGTAGTTAAGTGCTGCTTTCTCTGTTGGAAATAATATGTATCTATCATTAATGAGTTCAACATCATATTCAGAGCAATTGTGGTCCAATTCATCAACCATTAGTGGGAATAGAACGAAAAGATCCCAGATTACTGCGTGAGATTTGGTACCACATGCAACCTTCTAGTTTTCAATTTCCCACCATAAGGCAACATCGCAATAATATGACCAAGAACCCCATGTTCGCCACTAGCAGTTGGCAATAAATATGTCTGTGTAATTTAAGGTTATGTTTACAAAGAATCGTTCTGCTCCCATTCCCATAAGAGAAATTCTGGCTCTGCTATCTAGAAGACCGCGATGTAGTATGACATTAATGAGGATCAATACAGCATAGAACCTTTGATTCAGATATCACTTTTTAATTTCTAGTTCTAGAGTATTGTAAACCCAGTTGTGAATGATGTTGGCATCGAAATGGTTTATATTGATTGACAATGGTTTGTGTTGGCTTCGATTCGTTTAGAGCCATGGATTATTTTTCCTCCGCAGTAGTTTGTAGAACTCGAAATTTATGTTGGTTGCTGATTCCATCTGATCACATTCCATCTTTCACAATACCAAAAAAAGTTACAGCGATTATTCTTTATGTTTGCTGTTGAAATATTTGACCCTGATGCAGCACTCAAAAAATAGTAGTTATTAAGCAGCTCCGAAAAGTTGAATTGTTTGGGCATCACATCCTCGGAGTTAACTTGTATAAGCAGTCTCGTTTTCACTGCGTTTTCATTCATATTTGCCTTCAGATAGCTCACAGTCAACGAATAACGTTCCACTTGAACCATACGGTAGATTCCGAATTCCGCCACTTGAATTCCATTATAGGTTAGTGGCCACTTTTCTTTTGAAAACTTTATTACTGAACTGTAGGCTGTACTTCATAGGAGACGTTTCCAAACTGAAAAATGCGATACGTCGGGAAACCGATAAGAGCAGATTGGGATGATATGTGGCATAATCTGTCTCAATTCTTCGTCTGAAGATGATATCTCTATGATCTTTGGGATGTGGGGTCGGACCAAAATACTACCCGTGCTGGTTGTAGGTTATGAGCTTCAGATCGACACCCCAGGCGAGTTCCTAATAAGGCCGCTTGCAGTTCGAGTCTGAAAATGGTCACTGAACTCTGTGGAGCCACCTTCGTTTTCGTGATTATTTCGCTGAAATATACAACGGACGCAGTAAATTTACTCTCGGACTGTTAACATTACATAAATTTGGCAGAAGCGTGGTCAACCTCAACCATCTTTCATTCAGCTTTTCACTAATTTTATGATCCTAGCTTACACCTGAATAAGTATCTTAACACAGACAATAATATGAGAAACCAATTTTTGCGGATCGAAAATCATCACGACTACTTGAAACACTTCACGTTTTGTTGGTGTCCGTGCGCCAGTTAAATTATCGACGGTCGCTATTCAGTTGGAAATAAAATGTATCGTATGTTGTCGACATGCCTAACACTTTAGCTGGCTCTCAATCTCGATCTTCACCACAAATATATTAAGATCTTTTCAAATTTTGATTTGGCGCCCAATGCTTTCCTTACTCGGTTTGAATTTGAAATATAATTTCAAATTTCGAACCCTCCACATTAATTAATTTATGTGACTTGCTTGGCAATACCAATAGCCTTTTTTCGGATTCAAACTCATCAAGTAAATTGTCAAGGTAATGATTGTGGCATATGGCAAAATATGCTCAAAAATTATTATTTTCAAATACTTTTGACACTTAAAAGATGTGTTCAAGATGTGTTGGGCGTAGCTCGGAGAAGAGGTTGCTTCAAGGGTCATTACTGCCATGGCGTATAGATATCTGGATGATTTTGATTTTCATTATCTTGTCACATAAACCGTTGAGATGATGTTTCCCTATGACGCCAATCTGGTGGAACATCTCTTTAATATCGGCGGTGATGTCGATAGGATATTCACAAAATCGATAAAGAATGTCGGAAAGTGGACATAAATAATCAGGACTCTTCAATTAGACTGAATTTATTTAAATTGATTTCCGCCCCAGCATCCCACACTTCCAACTTCCACTTTCTCATAAGCCACAGAAGGACATCAACGTACTTATTCCCAATTCTTTGCGTAGTTTCTTGCAAAATTTCATTTGCACGCTGATCTTTTTTTTTTTGATTCTGATTTAATGATGGAGCATTTAACTCCAAAGTTTTCGGATGTCAAAAACTCATTCTCTTGGCGGTGTAGATCATCATCTGGCATTGAAGTGCAGTTTACCAAAGCTGAACAGCTCTAACGTTATCGTCAGTCAAATCGCCAGATTCGCAGAGGGTCACCAAGATGCCAATGTTGTAATTATACCAGAATTCCAAGCTAAGCATTTGCATACTTATCGATTGGCAATCCTACAAGGTGTGTGTATTTTGAGCACATCCCACCCTGACCTACTGTATGGATAGGTAAATCAACCAATGTGATAGTACGAAAATCATTGATTCGGAATTTCTGAAGTTTTCACATCAGCCAGGATAGTCTTGTTGAGTTTCCAGTCCACTTTAGTTGTAAGATTTGTTCAGGGCTCTCCAGCTACAAAGTTTTGGCGATTTCTTCATCAATTAGAGTAAGCTAAGCTTTCATCTAAAAATACAAGTAGTTCACACAATTCTAAACAATAGATTCGTTATCTTTGTCGTGTGGATTTGCATGCCAATTGTACTCGCAACCATGTCTTTAGAAGTTGACGGTACCAAGAGTGCACATTTTGATCGTGTATCAAAGTATGATGCTTGAAGGTTTATAACCACTGACTTTGCATGCTTTATAAGATTCGAATTTTGTTACGTGATGATCGCCTTAACATTCTCGACATAATCGGCCAACGTACTTTCCTTTCCAGACTTTCGATTTTTTCACATTCTGTACCACACACTGTTTACTGGTATTACAGATTAAACAATTTTGGTTATTGCGATATAGCTGAGTAGCTCGTGTCCATGAATACTTTTCCTTCAAATAATTTTTGTCTCATTTTATCTGTAGCCTTTTATAACTTTGTCACTCCTAATCGAATTCGAGACCATTTTTTTCCTACAACTCTTCTGATAACTTGCGATGGTAAGTTTGGTTTATGTATTGACCCATTAATTTTTGGGTTGTTGTCAACTTTACTTTGAACAGGGCTACTCAACAATAATCGAAATATTTAATTGCTATATTCCATCAAATGAGTACGTTGATCCTTATACATATTTCCGATGTGCATAAGAGTGGTAATGCTCTTAATTGCATTGTTTAAAATTACATGCAGTTTACAACTCTAATGCCAAATATTTACTAAATGATTATTTTTCTTGCTTGTGTGTGTGTCTATTCTATCTATTAAATTTTCCATTTTTCCAAAAGTCATTTTAAATTAATATTTTTTATGTTGCTTTTGTTCATACATATAAAAATATAAACGACACGTGCCATCCATCACTGCCAGAAGATGAACCACCCAGAAATCTTCTGATTATGAGAGAATCTTTTTTTTTTTTTTGTAGTTTTCCTTTTTCCACAAAGCAATAAAAAACATTAACGAGTCATTCCGTTATACATTTGGAAAATGTATTCGAATGTACATAGAAATTGGGAAATACAAATCTTGGGGGGAATGGGTATTTTTTTTTTTTTTTTGTAATTGATGGAGTTTTATTGAATGGAAATTTATTTCCGTTTTTATCGGATTCCTAAATTATTACTTATTCCATAATCTAATAATTTATACATATTTTTTATAAACTAATTTCACCATCTTCAGGGGATCTGTACAACAGCTTCAGAAAATTGCATCAAAGTGAATTAAAGTGTACAATATACAAGATGGGAACGGCAGCATAGCAACAACAATAAGTAACCGTTGACAAATGATGAGAAAAAGACATAAAATAAATTTTCTTTTTTATTTCTTCATGAAATTTTCATAACAATAGAATGAAAATTGTTTTTCTTTTTATGCTGTATGTTATATGATTTCATGTTAAGACAATTTTTATGTTTCAAAATGCAATTTTTCTCTCGGTGTTTTTTTTTTTTTTTGGTATGTTTTTGTTGTGCAACCAAACGAATATGAGAATATAATAGAAAATGATATAGAAAAGTTTTGTGAAAATTTATTTTCATTTTTTGCAAAGTTTCGTAAAGCTGTTCCAACAACTATATACTATGTATGTATATGAAATAATTTTATATAGGGATACCGGGTGATCATGAAATTTGGTTTCAAAAGTTCGGGTAAGAAAAAGTATATCACCTAGAAAATTTAATAATTTGGACGTCCAAATTCAAAATATTAATTTTGAAAAATGTTATTGCCTTGCAGAGAAGCGAGTAAATGGAATCTAATAATGGAAATGCCGATTATTGCCGGGCCTAAACTTAATTTTATAAATTTTATATTTAGCTGTCTGAGACCTTGCATGCTCTATCCCTTCCAAGACACCCACTTATTGAGATGTGAAATAATTCATTCATACAATAACCAACCACGTTATCCCGTAGAACTTCCGAAAATTGTAATCACAATATTCGCATGGGTAACTATACAAATTGGTTCGATTTTACAAAATCATTGGTTAATTCACGAAAATGGCGCATACGATTCTATCGCTTAATACTTCCGTAATTCTTTTGAAGGTACCGTTTCTAACACAATAGTGGCGCTGGATTTAATGGAAGCCAATTATGATGATGTGGAGGAACTTCTTAAAAACAAAAACTGGTTAGAAAATCGACTACTGCAATGTTGAGGTTGTTGATCGATACTTTAAACTCTAATTTAAGGTAACTTTAGACACTCGATTGTATTATTCAACTACTGAGTACAGGCTCTTGTCTTAAATCTTCTATCCAAGTTTATTGTCAAATCACACATTTAGCACTCCGAACTATTCGAGGGCCCATCATCGGATCAACGAATGTGTACGATTACGAGATATTACCAACAAAACCTTGAATGCTACCAGTGGCGGTACAGCACCAACCCTAAAACTTGCAAAATAGAGATTCCGCACTTTACCGGTGACTACACAGACTGGCAAAGTTTTTTTGATATATTTAAATCGAGCATTCATATGATAACAAGGCCATTTTAACCGTGCAGAAGTTCCAATATCTAGTGGGCCTTCTTGTACTCGCTAGTCAAACATTATAAAATCACCGAAGCCAATTACACTGAGGCGTTACAAAAATTAATCCAAAGATATTTATATTAGCAGCCTCGTGTAATAGCGGCTCATGTGGATTACATCAGAAAACTGTTAGATACCTTCGACGAGGTAAGACGTGGCTTGAGAGCAGTAGGCAAGCAGTCTGAAGACAGAGATCCCTGGTTAATCTACGGGTTGCTGCAAAATCTAAACGATGAGACAAGAAGTCAGTCAGGAGACGACGAAAGATTAGTATCCTACCGTAAAAAAACTTTTTGAATTTCTCGGTAAGCGAATTGATGCTCTTGAATCGCTGAAATATGATCAATTACGAGCGGTAAAGCCAATCGTGTGGCAAAACCCAAGGGAAGCGAAACAAACTTGTGACCGAGGCTTTTGTACAGAAATTGGGCTTACCACGTGCCAATGGAAGGACACTCATTATCCCTCTGAGTTACTCAGTTTTGCCTAACATCACGTTTCTGCTATAAGCCATTAGCGTTGATAAATGCATTTATCATCTCCAAAATAACATCGATACTGCCAACTAACCAAATGAAAATTAGCCCGTTAGAGGCGTTGGCTGGAATCGAACTAGCCGATCCGAATTTTTACAAACCTGGGATAGTCGACATGTTGCTAGGCGCCGACATTATATTCGACCTTTTCGAAGGCGGTCGGAGACAAATTGGCTGGGTAATTGGTAGCGTACATATAGGACTACTACAACAGAAACCATTAAGGCATTCACCACAGTATAATGGACATTGATGAAACATTGCGCAAGTTTTGGGAAACCGAAAATGCTCCCGAATCTGAAGCTAAATATAAATACATATGTCACTACAAAATACCCAACTGCAATTGACTATGTCTTCAATCAGACATGAATGCAGGAACAACTGAATTAAGAACTTTGGGCTTCAAGTCAATAGTGGTGTCATACTAGCAAGAAATTTTTAATTTCGGTACTTCAAACAGTTTCTTATACTGTCAATGCAGTATTTGGCTGCAGCTTTAATCACCGCAACTAATGTCAATGTCGGTAAAAAAAATCGTTTGTGCAGTTCTGGATAGTGGCTCGTAAATCTAGAATAAAAGACTTCTCAGCCAATATTCAAAACTACAAATTTTCATCCTCTACTCACCGATCAATATCAAACACTGGTTTATATCCAACAACATAAAATTGCTGATCTTCAGTTTCATAAACCACAACAAATCGACCTACTTATTGGAGCTGAGTTATATAACAAACTGCTATATGTGGGTCAAACTTCGTTTGCTGACGAAATGCCTCCTCTCCAAAATATGCTACATGGCTGGAGTCTAGTTGGAATTTTTGCTGCATATTTGACTGTTAATACCATTACGGGAGTTAAATATCAATCAATTGTAGCACGTTTCTGATAATCATGATGACAGCAATCTGAATTATCAGCTCGAGAAATTTTTTAAAATTAATGATATTGAAGAAGCAACATAAAAGTAGTAAAAGAATATTTCACGAAATATGTTCGTCGAAACCAAACGCGTTCACAAGCACAGTTAGAGAACAGTTTTGGGTAATGGTAAACGTCCGGCGCAAACGGCGTATAAAGTGCTTAAGAATTCAACCTTGAAATCTATCACAAATAATTGAAAACTTTTCGTTTGGCGTACATCTTTCGTCAGTCCAACCAGGTGCTTGCATATGCGCGATTGGACTGAATAGTAACGGAGTGAAGGGAATATGTGATCCACTTGTAGAGATTAACAGAAGACTCCTGATTAATTAATCCAAAACAAAATACATTATCTCTGGTTATACGAACAATGGTACTAAAGATTTTAGAAGTGGATTGAAGTATAGTGTGGTCTCTCTTATCACTCACGATAATAGTGTGGATAAGGATATTGAAGAGCGACTGGCAGCAGGTAATCGTGCTTTGTATATCCTCTAAAGCTAGTATTAAAATATAAAAACCTAAAAATTTTGGTAAGGTTAAAGCTTTAGAGAGCGTTGATGAGGCCCGTTATTATGAATGGATATGAAAGTTGGATGCTGATGGACGAGTACAAGAATTGGCTCCTTACATTTAAGAGAGTATTATTATTATCATTCATTAGGGCTTTAAAGCGGCTTACACTACTACAACTCCAACTTTGTAGGAGCCAATTCTAAACTGCATCCTAGTGCACCTCACTTCGGCAGCATCCATGAGGTAGGCGTCAAATCAGCCAAAATCTACGTGCGAATTGTAATGGCAAATGCAGCGCTTACATACATAGAACAAATCTGTATTGTATTCCAGCCCTATCACACCACTCTCCTCGAACCTGCAAGCGGTAACATCTGAATATTTTTTGATAAACAGTCCCTCATATCCTTTGCCAATATAGAAGATTCCCAAACTAAAACGATGACGCATTTAACAATAATTACATCAGCATTTTTGGAAATGCTGGTCGAAGGAGTATCTAACTAAAATCCATCATCGCCTTAAGTGGACAATAACTTCAGAAAACGTCGGGATCAATAATGTCGTAATGAGGAAGGATGCCAATTTGCCACCAATTAAACGGCAGCTAGGCCGTGTCATTGATATCCATCCAGGACCCGATGAAAACCGCAGCCAGTTGCTAAACTATGTCCTTTACATATGGATGATTTAGATTTGCAAATGAAAGATCATTCTTTCAACGGGGGGAGAAAGTTTTATGTTTAAATATGATTATGTTTAAAATTTGCCTTGTTCTTTATAATCAACAGTTACATGTGTCTTACTCGTATATACATATCTCATGCTAATTATCATGTTTAGCACACGACTGACTTAAACTTGAGCATATACAAATATTATTCACTGCTTGACATTGGTTTAAACTATAGCCGCTTTTTGCTTTAAAATTCTCTTAAAATTAAAATATATTTTGTTGGTGATAAGTGAGGATCAAAGTGCGCGAGTGATTTGGATACCACAGATTAAAGGCTTGGGAATTATTCATAGATGATTCACTAATACGTCGCGTTACAGGATTTTATTGATTTTCTCTATGTTCGCTGTCTTTCTTCCTCGTCAGTATCCTATAACTCATTTCGAACAGATGAAGTCGGAAGCAAACTTCATTCTGAATTAAAGGCGATTTTTGGAAATGCAGTCCTCGTTTTAATCTTCATCTCCGTATTGTCACTTACGATATACGTATCTTCAGTTTTAATATCTATCAACTTGACTATTTCTTTAATAGATTTCTGGGAAGTTTTACTTTTTGCGGTTATGGCAACTATAATGCCCTCTAATCATGAAAATCGTTATAGTTTATGTTAGGAACTTCAAATGGTTTTGGATTGGTTCTTGCGTTACGAATCAGGGTTGGTTTCGGGAATTTTTTAATTTTCTCTAGTCCGCATTTATTATGGAGAATTGATAGACATCAGTTGGTTAAAGAAAATCCAAACCACCAATGCCACAACATAAAAACTGATTTCTTAATGATCGCCAACATACCTATACATAACAAACAACATTACATTGGTCATGAGTACATACATAACATTGGTCATAAGTTCGGATTGAAAAAACATTAGGGTCATTCGAATGAGGCAGCTTGAATGCATATTGTTTTAACACCAGAATACGATAAAGGTCGTATTAGTGCATCTTCAATTTCTTAGGAATACGTCCCATGCCCTACCCTAAAATAAACATAACTAATGTATATCTGTATAGTGTTGAGTTGTTAATTAGACAGCAACGATCTTTTCAACCGAATTAAATAAAAAGTCTAAGAGAGGCGGGCGTATTTGGCCTCCAGTGAATATATGGCTCGATTGGAACAAACGTTTTATTTAAACGATCAATAGCAACATGACGCAAGCCTTCTGTACATTTAATCTCACAACATTCATATTAACCAACTTTTATAGCATATTGCAAGGGCATATATGTATGTGTTGGCGTTATCTTCACAATAGCTGACAATGCTTTTGACGTCTAAGTTTACGATTTATAATTGAAAAGGTGTTGGTGTCTATGCCACTATTTTGCATGAAATATCTTATTTCGCGAGAGAGAACATTTGAATGTTTTCTTAATTAGACGCGTCTGTTGCGACTAGAAAATGTAACTTATTTGCAAAAATATCAAATAAAATTGCAGATTAGGCTTCAATTCAATTTCGGAGCACTTTGTTCGACCACAGGAAAAATCTGACGTAATTTTTCAATACAAAATTGAAAATAACGAATTACTGCAGCTATCTGCATATTGCACGACACAATCAAATTGTCGCTTCTGTTAATAAAAGGCAAGTAGCGGCATCATTTGTCTGCTTTTTCAAGTCTACATATTTCTATTTCCTTTGTTTGTACTGAACTTCGACCGTCTTACAACAAAACTTAATCCATTATCAGTGCCCGCCCCAAAACGATATTTCTCTTTCATTACCTGCGATTAGATGCCTTAATTGCCATTGTAATTGGTTGAGAATATTGGAATTAGACAAGGGTAGCTCGTTACACAGTGCCTGTATTTCTTCGTGAGCTAGTTTGACGTTCATGATTTCATCCCAGTAGCTGTTCATGTTATATTAAATTACTAGGGTCCATTCCATTGCTACAATTTCTAGGTTGCCCAGTCTTTCATAGTATATGCCGATAGATTGATTGAACGTCTTTAATTGGACAGACAGCAAACTGATAGCATTCTTAATACTACCATATTCATTTTTCCTACGATTTTGACTCGCCTGCTTGGTTGTCCTCTAGGAGCGTCACTAAGATTCGGACCGGAGCTAAATACATCATTTTTGAGTGATTCATCTGTAATCAGGGAATTTTTTTATACTGGTGGTGGTTCCTCTGATGGCTCTTCACTAGGTAATTTGCATAGTTTGATTATTGGCCGCTTGTATATTGCGTCCTTACATTTAACTGTGGCTTCGTACTAAATTATCTGAACCAGTTTGGTTGTTGTTCATCTTTTAATAGAACAAGACCATTTAATTTGGTTAAACAGTTGTCCACTTGTTCCTCTGATGCAGTTGATGTAGATATTCTGATGACCACCGTTTCCAGAAATCTTGCACCATTTTATCTACTAGATGCCACCTTGTTCTTAGAATTTTCTCCACGATGTTGGTGGTTGGTAATGCTATAAGAGAGTCCTCGATTAAAAAATGACCTAGTGTCAATGTTGCTAAATCCGAAGCGTCGTTGCTGAGTGGAGTTAGAGGTCGAGAATTGAGCACTCCCTCGATTTGAGTGAGTACGTTATGTAGTTCCTCAAAGGTGAGGGTTATTACACTGATTTTATTCCCGCCTCCTATAGCCCGCCAAAGTGTGGGGTATGAGGTGGTATAAAATGCCTGGTAGTGATGTCATTGCCGTCTGAAGGAATTTTTTTGATTTTGGCGTTAGCTCCGGTAAAATATGTTCCATTATCGGAGTACACATATATCCGTATATAATTCCCGTCTGGATATAAAACGTTTATATGCAGCGATGAATCCTTCTGTTGTTAAATTACTCACTGACTCGATATGAATGACCCTTGTAACCATATTACAACAAGTGCGATGTATCCCTTATATGACTTGTGTCCACTCTCTCCTTCAGAGTTTCATAGTAGTTGTCTTGCAGGTATTTATTTATTTCTCTATTGATCAATTACCTCAATTTCTTTAGATAGTCGATCTATTTTTAATTTTAAGTATTCTATTGGACTGTTGTTGTTATCCAATGTTTGCCCGATGGAGTCCATTTTCCGATAAATATTCCTCAACAGCACATCTTGCCTCTTGAGCAGTTTTTGGTTGGTGTTTGACAATTCCTTGCCCTTCAGATAGTCATGGTGTTGATGTCTACCCGAACTAGATGGTGGTGGCGGTGTTATTGCTTGCTCCTTGTTCATCATTTCCTTGCTAGGAAAGTCAAAGTGCTTCTGTTTATCTATACTGGACAATGGTACTAATGGCACTGTTGGATTAGTGGTGGGCCGTTGTTCAGGCGCTGACGAATCTCAGTAAGCAGATCTAATATCCAGCTCGAAGGACCATGTCAAGTTTTAGCCTCTGCTAAAACTTGGTTGAAGCTATTGTTTAGATTATTACGGGGGAGGTCTTAATATTTGCGAGAATTGAAACAATCAATTTGAATAATAATAATCAGTAAACAACTGTATTGCCACGATTGCACTCAACAATGATTTCGGTTATGCTGAAGATCCGATGAAAAACTTTTACCTACATTTGAATTCCATGGTATGCGCTTTTCTGAATTTGAATTAGATTTCTCAGCACTAACAACATTCTTCAGCGGAATGTATGTATATACCTAACGAAGTTTATAAACTTGCATATAAAATAACATAATCTTCAAAACACTGCATTTCTACATACATAATTTCATGTGATGTAAAAGATTATTTGTCGTGAGGAATATAAGTCTGGAAACCACATATCATTTCTTTGACAGTCAAGTTATAAACTAAATGTTTTTAAAAACGTCGGTGAATATTAACCATTAAAAGGTTTCCTTTGCCCATTATTTCAATGATGTAAAGCTTCAAAAACCTGCTGCTTCTAACGATGCCGACAGTGTAATGTCTAATAAATGAAAATGTGACGGCGAATTTGGTGGTAACAATCAAGATTGATTGGGTCTCTCGGACAAAGGTTTTTCGATTTTTGGTTTACCGTTAGTTTGCCTCCTTGCCTATCGGTGTTGTTTGAGAATGATCTTCGATTTAGTGTAATAGTGATACGGGGAAACGAAAACTGTATTGCAAAAGGGGTTTTATTGCTTTCGAATATCACATAGGGGTTTGCCTAACATCTACTGTAATTCTCCCTCATTACGTGTGTAGAAGTTCCAACAAACTATTTTCCAAAGAATATGGTTTTCACAAAAATTTCGAGCTGAATTCTAATCACACAAATCCCGTGACATACGCATGAATGAAAGTTAAACATTTTCGTCGCCCTTCAGAAGTAACATCCTACGAGCCTAGACAACTGGTCGAGGAAGCAATATTTTCGAAAATGGCTGTTGGATACGTTTAATAACAAAGAAGAGATCACACCAAATTCTTATATTCCGTTGAAAGGAATGATTCTATGAATTTGTACGATTTAGTTGTAAAATTAATTATGATTTGAAGGCGATTCCTTTTGGAGAAGAAAAGGCTTTTCCAACCTAGACGTTCACATTTTTAAAAAGTTTAGAGACCAAAACAGGTGCAATAAAAACAACATATCATTGTATTCTATACCACCCAGTATTCAAACAGTTTTATGGATTTTTTTTAAACATACAACAGGAGTGAAAAAAAATGAAAAATGAAAACTTAAAATTGAGCAACAATACTACGTATAAATAAAGGAAAACCAGATTCTGAAAAACTAGGAGAAAATGGAATGAAAATCTAATAATAAATTACGAAATAATGTTGTATATACTCGTACATAGACTTACTAAAGAAGATTACGTTTGTCTACTTTCTACTATACAACTCTATACACTCATATACGAATGCAGTAGCAACAAACAATTGAAATCACATCCAGAACATTAACAATAACAACACAAGCCAACAAAACTACTGTATCGTTATAATTCTCTACAGGTATGTATGTACATATCCATACAAGGATTTTTGAATTATTGATAATATTTTTTGTAAATATATTTTTGTTATTCAAATAATCGAAAAGTGTTTTTATTTTTGTCTAGATTTTTAAATATAATCCTCTAAATGCCATGGTATATACACTACACACACGACGATGATTCCACATATACGAGTATCATGTCGCACACTGCTTAAGATCTATACATGCTGCCCGTGCATTTTTCTTATATTTATATATGGCTTGAAGTATTTTACTCTCACGCAATTTGATGAACAATTTACATTTCACTGTATCCATAATACCTTTGATATTTTCACATGCATGCCGCAATGAATACTTAATGCTGCTAAAATCAAAACCATGCGAATTCACTGCGGTTACATTTAATATTTTCTCGCACGTCTCACAACCGGCCAATTTTATAAGACTGCCGGTATTTACATCGTTGCCACTTGACTTATCCTCATCGTACTCGAATTCTGCTTTTAAATCATTGCTAAAACCGCATTCATTCATGCATGTTTCCTAAATTTATCAATAGAGTATTATAGAGAGAGGAGAATAAAAAAATTGTTATGACGATTATTACAGTACCTGGAAATTTTCGAAAATTAAAAACTCGATAAATTCATTGGGCACTGACTCTGCGTCATCGTTCACCAAAGATTCAATGAAATCACTACATAAATCACATTTATCGTCTGACGATGCGTCCTGAATTGCTAAGGCACTAACCGTTGTTAAAATTACGACACAAACGAATAACTCGAATAATTTCATGTTGATGAACTGTTAGCGGACCAACAAATGATTTTCAATTATAAATATTTGTACAATGATTTTTATAAAAATTGGTATGCTCGTAATCAGAACGTTATTTTTTTCAATAATACTGATTCTACAGAAGCGTATGATATACAATGAATAAACTATTAATGATTATTTCAGGGAATTCGGCGTTTCTCTGATAAGAAAAATTTGTTCCGAGAATACATTCGAAATTTTGAATACATTTCTATAAATAAATATGTATGACATAATGTAGTTACCTATTCTATTGTATAAAACTGATTAGTTTAGTTATCAGCTACGTACATATGTATATACTCGCGTGCATTACTAATAATGCGGTGGACTATAGAAGTGTTGGTCTTATTTACACATGAAGTGAACATCAGAAATTGGTTTTGATTTAACTGTACGGTTTGATAGATTTACAACCAAAAGAGTAGCGACCTTCGACTAGGTATATACAGTTTCAACGTAGCACCGTCACTATAACCGATTATAAAACTCAATATGTTTTAACTAACAAACGAAGGATATGTGACATAAATAAAATCAATATACAAATATGCATCAACATTACATTATAATCTGTGGCAGTATGTCATAGTATCTTATCTCACTTTCTACATTGTTTCAATAGAGCAATTTTTAGTTTAAAATTAAATTTTTTTAAAATAAACTTCATGAAACCTTACTAAACCTTTCATACAATATCATATATAAAAAACCTACGAGGCTAGGCTTACCTGATTTTTGAAAAAAAATGTATTAAGCTATTTTCCTGCAATATTTCATTTTTGAATATTAAAACGCTTGAGTAATTTAAGATATTATTCCAATTTATTAAATGAAAATAATAAGCAACCTACATTGTCTTAATGTCTTATTTCACAATATCGACATAAAGAAATTTTATTTGCAGGTGTTTGAAAATAACAATAATTAATTTTTGGCATTTGATCCGTAACCAAATCATTATAAAAAGAATGGAAATTTCGATTTATGACGAGCGGCAACATATCCAAAAGATCTTGCTTTTTCTTCTGATTTGTTTTAATTGGTGCTGTGTAACAATGAATTAGATTGGCCTTATTCAAACTATTAACACCACGACTACCAATATTTAAGCATTTGAAGTTGACTTGCTCTTCAAGAGTGGTTTTATATTCACAGTAAAAAAAATTATCACAGTAAAAATCTTACATAGCTACAAGTATATGTAAACTAATGACGTACATAACTTACTATGGATGATTAAGATATATAGTAGTTAATAATTCAAATTACATACCAAATACGGAAAAATTAATAAAATATATTGAATAAAATTGCCCGCAGTATGTAAAATTCTAGTTTTACTTAATTTTACTCCTTTGTTATAGAATATTATAACGGGTTTTGACGGAACGATGTGTAACAAAAAATGATCGCAATATAAATGTATTTATTTCCCGTGCGGCCATTGTGAAGTGAAGATGTGTTAATTTTGAATTTATTAGAAAAATAATAATTAATAAACATACAAGTATAGTCCTATTCAGGTCTTAAAAAAATTTTTTTTTAATTGTTCTGCGCAGCTTTCAGTGATGTAGAAAAAAAAAATTATAAAAATGTTGATGGGTCGCATTTATCTTAGGTAGTAAACCTAAATAAAATAATAAATAACCAATAAAAAGAATTATATTTCAGTTTTTATACACAAAACATTCAAAATGATTATGTATTTATGTTATTACAATCATATTTCAAGTGAAAATTAATAGGTCAAAAATAAATTGCACGCCTTTTGGAAACAATGTCAACATTTAATTTTGGTACGGACTAAGGAAAATAAATGACCAAATGGCATTCATATCGAACAAAACCACAACAACATAAAAAGCGAAATCAGTTTTCAATTTAATTCTTAATTTATCGAATTAAATATTAATTTCAAAGTGTCAGTGATTATAAGTTAAATTATAAAAACATTTTGTTATTAAAAACGTTCCTTTTCCATTTAAATAATTTTGCTTGGGTAGGTAATTCAAATAATTGTTTATGTTTTTTTTTGAAATTATTTTGTTTTACGCATCGAAGAAGCCATCATATTTTAGAGAATTTTAAATTATTTTTCGATTATAATGGATGACGATTTGATCAAATATGTTAGTTTCTCAAACGAAGAATTTGCAAATGAAAATTCAATAGATGTAGAATCACAATGTAAGTATTTGTAATTATATATATATATATATATATATATATATATATATATATATATATATATATATATATATATATATATATATATATATATTATACAATCATTATACATATTACTTTTACAAATAAACGTTATTGTTTATTCACAGCTAAATCGTCAACATGGACTAGATCCGAGACTAATAAGCTGATAGAGGCTTATGAACAGTATAAAGATAGCTTTATTCACGTGAAACAACGTAAATACGCTTGGGAAATGATATCCACCCATTTGCAAGCACTTGATGTAATGGTTCGTACAATTATAGTGTTAAGTAAAACATGACGTACATTTGTTAATCTTTTTGCTATTTTTCAGAAATTGGCTAAAGATTGTTCGGTAAAATGGAATAACCTTTCACGAACGTATAAGGCAGCTAAGGATAATAAAAAAAATACCGGACGAAGGCCTATCCGGTTTGTATTTTATGATATGATGGACGCCATTTTGGGAACGAAAGCCAGTAATATTCAAGATGATGTAGGGGTTAGCATTGGTGCCTCTACAGAAGGGCTCGATTCTATTTCAAGCCCTAACAACATTGTTAGCAGGCCGGTAGTGGGTCTTCAACAGTCACAAAAGCCAAGAAAACGACAAATTAGTGCGAAAGAAGAGTACTATAAATTAAAAATTGAAAGGCTTAAAGCAAAATCGACAAACGAAATGGAACTTTTAAGTTTTGAGAATCAAAAAGTTGAATTACTGCAAAAATTGATTGAGAAGATGTAATAGGTGTAGCTATTAGTATAATGAAATAAAAAATGAACTGTTATATTTTGTGATAATGAATTAAAAATATATATTTATAAGTATTAAACAGATTGGTTAATTATTATTTATTAAAGATTTGAATTTTAATGTGAATTCGGAAGGAGCTGTAAAAATGCTTGTTGTCGTCTACTGGTATGAGTATTTCGAGAAACGTCCTCTGGCTCAAAATATTGTGGTTGATTGTGAGTTTCAGTTATTATATCGTCTCATTCGTCATCTTCTCTGATACACAAATTATGAAGCACGATAGCAGCCACAGTTGCCCTTATGATAAACTCTCTGTTTACATTCTGGAAATCTCTCAGCCTACGTAATCTTCCTTTTAACATACCAAATGCGTTTTCCACGCATGCTCGTAGTGATGAATGAATGAAATTAAATTGTTGCTCTTCGGATGTTAAAGTGCCATTATCTTTAAACGGGGGCACAAGCCAGTCTTTTGACATATAAGCCGAGTCGCCAAGAAGAAAATAGCCATACATACATGCTGGGCTTTCCTCAATTTTTTTTACACAATCCAGACTTTCTCAACAATCTTGAGTCATGCATGGACCCAGGCTCACCGCAATATACATCAATAAATTCTAATTTGAAATTGACGACCCCTTGTAGTAGTATACTCGAAAATCCTTTTCTGTTTATGTAGTCGTTGTCTCCTTCTATATTTAAAATTTCAATATGTGAGCCATCTATACATCCCATAACGTTCTTAAGTCCTCTTTTATTAAAAAACAATCGTTCATTGGCGGCTGCTTCCTCTCTAGTTGGCCATTTAATGAATTTGGGCGAATGTTTAAAAATTAAACCTACCACATAATTATCTATCTCATGTGCGGTACTTCGGGATACGTCAAATAAATTAGCAACCTGTCTAAAACAGTCTTGATTCACCAGATAATAAATAGTCATAAGTACTTTCTTATTAGCAGGAATCTTCCTCCGTCCACCAGCATACAATAAATTTTCTTTGGTCATTAACGGCTCCAAGAACGCTGTTTATATATAAAATATAAATTATAATTTGTATGATAAATAGAAATAACATACTTACTCATAAGAGCATTAAAAGTTGACCTTTGTAGGCGAAAATTTTCCTTGAATTCTACATCACTGTATGCTTGAACCGTCGTTTCATAATATTGTGATACTCGGTGAAGGGAAGCACCACTTTGATTTTCTGGCTCGGAATCGCTCGAGCTTGAACTACTGCTAGTATCGATTATATCCCGCTCACAGGAATCTTGAAATAATTCTTTCTAAGATATGTCAAATAAAATAATGTTGGTAGTGGTAAACACAAACTGTATATTTGAGTAATTAATATTATATATTTACCAATAATATTGTAACTATCTCTTCATTTTTCGACATAGTGAAAATGTAATGTGACACAAAAATAATTGATCCAAGAAAATTGTCGATTAACTTTAAATTTTAATTATTTTGCAACACAAGCCAATTACTTTTTAACAATTTGACACTTATCTGAATTGTAGCAAACGAACGACCAATTCACTTCAGTAGCTTAATTATCTGAATATTAACTCAATTATCGGAATAGTAACTCAATATCAATTCAGTTAATTCACCACAAACGAACGTGCCTCTCTTTGTTAATTCTCTACCTTCTCGTACTCTCTCGTTTTACCTGATGATCTTTATAGTATTTTTGTTTTTTTCTGTGTGCTACACATTTGTTTTTTAATAATAATGAAAATGGTTCAACACGTGTATTGGGAAAGATCGAATTTTTTAGTTGATCGAGATAATTTTTTGTATTTAAATATTATTGATAGATTTATTAAATATGTAAAATTATAAATTATATCGTTTTGTAGCAATTCTGTTGTGATTATCATTCAAAGTACATTTTTGGGGGGTTTTCACGCGCAGCATATCCTACTCTGATGGATTTCATATCATGACTAAAATTTATTATAATTTTGTTTTGTTTTCTCTCTGCTAGTACTTTTTTTTAACCAGAAAAAATAATTGGCGCACCAAAGAAAAAGTACTTTTATATTATCATGTATATACATATATATATCTTGCCCAAAAGATTATTAGAATAAATATTTTGTAATTGTGATGTGTTTATAATTAAAGATTAAATTCAAGTGCTTTACTGTGGAGAGCAGTTATTCGTCCAGTATGATTTTGGACTATGAGAGGCATCTACGGACTCATATAAAAAAACTGCATGGAAACACAAATGTTTCAAAAAAACTGGACTATGACTATGGAGACATGCAAATTTCGCATGGGGAATGTGTGCTGATTTCCATTAAAGATTCGAATGAAATTATGGTTCTGAAAATATTTGCTATATTTCCCACTACAATGCAAGACATCCTATTTTACGGAAAACTATGCAATTTGATATACAATTATAAACTAAGAATATACGAACCTTCAACTGATTTTGATACCTATGGGTTAGTAAAATTAAACAAATTAAAATACAGCACAACAATCAAGGTTTACAATTATAAGAAAAAAAATTATATTCCATTGCCGGAACTACCGTCAGGTACCAACTATAAGTTATAAATATTTTTTTAATAGTATTATGTTCTTATGGGTTGAGTACGAAATTCTTCTTTTTATAATTCTGCTTTTCAAAATTATGTTTTACAAAATTCTGTTTTACATAATTCTGTTTTTACAAAATTCTGTTTTTTCGAAATTCTGTTTCACATAATTCTGTTTCATAAAGTTCTGGTTCACAAAATTCTGTTTCATATAATTCCGCTAAAAATTAATTTTGCAATGAATTTTTTTGAGGCAAAAATATCAATAATAGTAATAATATGCAAAATTAGTTTTTAGCAGAATTATATGAAATGTATATAATTCTTATATAAATACAAACTTTTATATACTCGTACATATGTATATACTGTATGGAATACTGTATTAACGCAGTATCTTTGCTGATTTTGTCTTTGTTGAAAAAATAAAAGATTAATTATTTTCTTACCCTCTTTGTACATATTATACTGAACAGTAAATAATTAATTCAAAATGAACGTTAACATCGTCAAAAGTAAGAAGGGCCAATAAAAACTTAACGTTAACGGTTTTTTTATTATTGTGAAAGGAAGCACAAAAAAGGAACTTTTAGCTGGGCTTGTGCTAATAGAATTCCCTTGCCCTGTAAGGGCAGAGTTACCACTGTAATAGTAAATGGCATACACAAAGTTGTAAAAGAACAATGTGAAAAGCATACGCATCCACCAGTGGCCAGTGATCTGGAAGTTTGCATTGCAAATAACAATATTAAAACTTTAGCCACAATATCAGGAAATAAACCATCCCAAATTATAAGGAATTCAGTTGTTCAATGTCCTGCGGATGTTACAGTTTATTTACCTACAAAGGAAGCCCAAAAAATGAAGATACATCGGGTAAGAAAAGATATAATTACTGAGCCACAAAATCTGGCCCTTATTGACATCCCTGAAGAATAACGTCAATTAGAAGGGGAATTGTTAGTCTTGTGTGAGTCTGAGGTCGACAGTGAAAAGCTTATCATAATGGGTACCAAATCATCTCTACAACTCTTAGCAGAGTCAACATGCTGGATAATGGATGGTACATTTGAAGTGGTACTGTCCATAATGCGGCAATTATTTTCCATCCACGGCAGCATTGAAGGTGAAATTAGTCCATTAATTTTTGTTTAATGAGCCAAAAAACTTTAAAATTATACGACCATTTCTTTTTTGAATTAAAAAAATTATTTTTAAAATTTGAAATTGAACCAAATCCACAAAGAATCGTGTGTGATTTTGAAAAAGCCATTATCTCATCGTCTAAATTTTTTTTTCCAAACACAAGTTCCACTTCGGCCAAATTATATGACGTAAAATCCAAAAGGAAGGTATGAAGAAACTTTATGGAAATTCCGTATCATTCTCGTTAGAAATTAGGATGATAAAGAGCCTAGCCTTTGTTCCGGAATATGAAGTAAATTCATATTACTTGGAACTAAAAGAAAACTTTGAGCACAGGGAATTTAAAAAATTTGGAAACTATTTTGAAAAAAATTATTTAATGACAAGAAATCAGTCTTTATATTCTCCAGTATTTTGGACAGTGAACCAAAACAAACCCGGAACGGAGTATTTCCCAAGAACGCAAAATAGCGTTGAAGCGTGGTACCGACGTTTGAAAGTGGTAGTCGGGAAACACCATGCGGGGCTTTATAAATTGATAGGAGATTTGTGAAAGGAAATGATAATGTCAAAAATGCAGGTGGAAAAAATAGAATCGGGGAATCACATTAGAAAGAAAATATCGATCATACAAAAGAGCAAAAAAATTGAAAAAATTATAAAAAAAAACGTGATGGGGAAACTTGATTTTCTTAAAAGGATTGCAATAAGTTTATCCCTATAAACCCAAAAAATTAGTATACAAAATTGCTTAAAATTTTTAAATTGATAATTTTGTTAAAATTGAATTAAATAAAAAATATTAAATTTATTTGTTATTTATTTCACTGCTTGTGTATGTGTTGATGTGGGTTTTGTGTGTGAATGCCTCGGTTTGTGTCTGTATGTATACATGTGTGCGTATTTGTATGTGTATGAAGGTATGTGGGCGAATGTAATGCTGTGCCTATGGGAATGTGTATGTTGATTTTATAAAACAGAATTTAAAAAAATAGAATTTTGTCAAAACAGAATTTTGTAAAAGAGAATTATATACCGATCCCTGTTCTTATACATTATAATATATATCTAGATGGACCAGCAGCTCTATAAAATTTGCAATTCAACTCGTAAAATTAAAAAATTAATTTGCTGTGATCCCACCATTGATCAAATTTTAAAAACAGGTATAATATGAAAATGAAAATAATCGTTATAAAATTTTCTTAAACTATTGATTTTGTTTTTGTATTTTCTAGCCAACTTAAATAGCGTCACTAGGTCAACTATAGTAACTGATAACGACGGTTATGAAATTTCATCAGACGTAATTTTAACCGAATTAAATGACACTTCATTTATGATTTTAAATAATTCTGAATTGTGGACACCACGCGGGTCTTTTGTATTATGTGAGGATCTGGCCAATTAAATAATATCTGTGGCACGGTTCATTGCAAATTAACTGCAACTGAAAGTTTATCAGGTTTAAGTGAAATATTTGTAGATGACCATGAATTTAAATCAAATAGTATACAATATGAAGCAATAATACAAAATTTCATAATGACCATTCTAAAAAACAAAGGCACGCTTTTTGTATATATCAACGTTGTTGTGCGAAGCATGGTGAAGAAGCAAGGTGATTGTACGGTAAAGTTATTTCTGTCTCTAGATTCAAGCAATTATCTGAAGATATCGAAGCAAGTTATCCACATAGCTTTTATAGGAAGTCATTTGAAAATCAAAAATCTTTGTTTCGACTGACACAATCTGGTTAGCCACAATGATGGTTAATCATAAAAATTATTTAAATAAACTGGAAAACAGAGATACATATACTCAACCCACTCATACCATCAAAGAAAAGGCGAAGTTCATCTTGTGTGAGTGCTTTATGTAAAAATTACCAACCATCAAATTATGGCGGGGAGACCGCCGAATCAATTGAAACTAAAAGAGAATGGCTCTGTTCAATGAAACATAAACTAAGCTTAATATCAGAAGGTAAAGACCAAATTTCATCTGATATGATTAGATGTTTTGCAAAAATAAGATTATTATTAAATAAACAAACACAAATACCGATAGTTCCAGAAATTATGAAATCATGGCTGTTTGCAAAAAGATTTTTGTTTCAACATTTTCAAAAATTCACGAGATTACCAATAATTTTTAATTTACAAAACTAAAAAGCATTATCAATATACATATATGAGGTAATAATGCGGTGGACTATAGAAGTTTTGGTATTTTTTACAGTACATACTGAACATCAGAAATTGGTTTTGATTTATGTTTACGGTTTGATAGATTTACGACCAAAAGAGTATCGACCTTCGACTAGGTATATACAGTTTCAAACTCAATATGTTTTAACTAACAAACGAAGGATATGTGACATAAATAAAATCAATATACAAATATGCATCAACATTACATTATAATCTGTGTCATAAACTTTTCTTTGCAGTCCTGAAAAATACAAAAACTGCCCTTGTAACAATATAGTGACTAAAATCCCCTTTTTTTACGACTACTGACCGTACAAAATTGTACCAATCATGAGGATGGTGAATGGAACCGTAGTTTTTTTCATTTTTTTTTCAATTAGAGCATGGTCCATGTGAGTGAATATTACTACTAAAAAAGAATTTTTATTTATTTTTATTTTGGCCCGAACAGCTGTCACTGTAAAAAACGAGATGATTTATGGTATGAGGCAAATGCAATAAATCGCTCATTTGCTGCAACCTTGACATAACTCAAAAATGCAGATTTTTGAGTTTTAAGTTAAGTTATAAATTTCTTAAATAAGTTGCATAATACCATTGACAACACATGTATTAGTGAGATATATTATATTTTATTAAACAAACGTATGTTGAAACATTAGATACAGATGTAGGTTCGCCTACAGTCTGAAAACTAGCTCTACTTCGACTTTTGCCAATCTTGCTAAACAAATGTTTCGTATCACACGACATAACTGGAAATAAGATGATATTGTTGGGTAAAAGTAATAAATTAAGAATTTTTCTAGAATCGTTTGAAGTTATGCCACTTTGGTTCTCCTAAAATCTATTCAATATCACTCATTCCATCAAATATCACAATTAAATGATAATAGACAAACGAATAATACATAATATAACAATTCAAGTTTTAAAGACAACTAATGTTAAAGGCATAAAATTATAATAAAATTAGAAAGATTCATGAGGAGCGGGTCGGTTTCGGAAACTGAAGCATTGCAGTTCTTTACAGATGGCTCTAAGCTACACGATAAGGTAGGAGCTGGAGTCTTCTGTGATACATTGGAAGTAGACATCAGTTCGTCTCCGTGATCACTGCAATTAACAACAATTTAGCATGTATATATAACAATACTTGAAGAGAAACGTTTCTAAATTGAGAGTTGTGATTTCAGTTTTTATAATCAATTGTAAAACTTTTTTTGGTTGCTTTTAAAATTAAATCTCTTTTCTAACTGTCAATAATTTTTGAACAGTACTTAAACCTAAACAATTTATTATCATAAATAAAATATCTATATTAGTAAAGTTTGGTTGAAGATGGCTCGCTCATTAAATAAAGAAAAAAATTAGCGATTTTGCAATTAGTGAAAGAAAAAAAAGTAAGTTTATCTTATATTTAATTACCGAATTTGTAAGAAATTATGTTTTTGTTTAAATCCCATACTAATTCAATTTTTAGTAATTGTAAATAGCATATTCAAGTGTTATGTCTATCAATCTATGTTAATATAAAATTACCAATTGCTAACATGGGTTTTGCAATTTTACTATTTACAATTTTACTAACTTCATTCAAATGGATTTGTATAGTTTTATTTGTTTTTTTACAACATTGGTAGTTTTCAAAAAATTTAATTACTTATATACAAATTAAATTTAAAAAAAAATTAAATTTGTAGGCTGTATTATTTGGTTCATTCCAAAACAATGCTATAGAAAAAGCTGAAAAAGTTCAAGCGTGGATGGATGTCTCTAATAAGGCGAAGTCACTCGGTTTAGTAAAAGGTACCCGTTGTTGGACTTACACGCGTGACCATTTATTTGGACAATGGAAGAGCAGAACACTAGTATGTTTATATATTATTACATAAAATTAAGTTTAAAAAAAAAATTATTGTTTAAATGCCAAAAGGGATAATGCCAGAAAAACAGGCGCTGGTGGTGGCAAAGATGCCAAGCTTGACTGTGTTGATGAAGAAATTTTGGACATCCTGGGTTCAGAGTCAGCTGCAGTGGAAGGGTTGGGCTTACCAGAAGCTGGTGGTGTTCCTGAAGCTGGTGGTGTTACTGAAGCTGGTGAACTATCTGAAGCCATTGCTACACCTAAGGAACGGATAACATCGAAACGAAGTGCACCAAAAGCGATAGAGACACTTAACTATTTAAAATCTAAATTGTTAAAAACCGAAATTTACAAAAACCAATTGGAAATTCTTAAATTGGAAAGAGAACTGAAAATTCCACATTCTACACATACTCGACATTTAATTAATGAGAATAACAAGAGAGGTAGTGTCGGTGACATGTCTAGTGTAGAACAACATGATTATCCTAAATCGGATAGCATGGAACTCAGTATGAATGATACTTTGGATGATTAGTTCTCTTTCCAAATTCAAAATTCAGTATTTCCAAATATATATATATATATATATATATATATATATATATATATATATATATATATATATATATATATATATATATACATATATATATATATATATATATATATATATATATATATATATATATATATATATATATATATATATATATGTATGTATATATATATATATATATATATATATATATATATATATATATATATATATATATATATATATATATATATATATATATATATATATATATATATATATATATATATATATATATATATATATATATATATATATATATATATATATATATATATATATATATATATATATGTATGTATATATATTTATATATGTAAATATAGTTGTTAATATAAGGATATATCATTATGTCTTCATATTTTTATTGTTTGCATATTACTTTAAAAAATCCAATAATAATAAAATCCTTAATTAAAAAAATTAAGTATATTCTGAAGAACATCATTGGTTATTTCCTCATCGCCATTTATTGCTTCGGAAATACTAAAATCATTGTCGTCATAGTCGTCGTCCAGCTCAACATCCATAAAATCATTGCTGCGCATTTTAATTGCAATATTGTGAAGGATGCAGCATACTAACACGATTTTGCCTGCAACAGTTGGTTCCGCTCGCAAGTGATTTAAACATGGAAATTTTTCCTTGAGAATTCCTATTACAAACAAATTGAATTTATCTACATTATACAAAAATTGCAATCATCATATACAAACCAAAACTATTTTCCACTATTCGTCTCGTCCGCTTATGAGCACGATTAAATCTTTGCTCTATTGCATCATCCGGATTTCTTCGCATTGGTGGGATAAGCCAATCATTAAGAGGGTA
Organism: Tipula unca; assembly: GCA_951394425.1. Classification (NCBI taxonomy): domain Eukaryota; kingdom Metazoa; phylum Arthropoda; class Insecta; order Diptera; family Tipulidae; genus Tipula; species Tipula unca. The sequence goes on from OX596382.1 coordinate 88,341,174, forward strand.
AGCACTGTCACCTAAAATCACAGCACCGGGAAACGGACGAAAACCGGACTCAAAATTGCTAAATAGTTTTGTATTTCGCAATACTCTTGAATCATGGACACTACCTGGCCAATTTGAGTTGACTGCATTAAAGCTGCGGTCTGGGCCACACACCATCATTACATTCAGTCACTGTTTTCCGTGTCGATTCACAAAGTGTTCTTCATTGGCCGTTGGTGCATCTATATTAATAATAGTTCCATCGATACAACCAGCTACCTGAGGGAAACCCTCCATCTCAAAAAACTTCGTTGGGATATCCTGGACATTTTCGGGCCAACACACTGTTTCCGCCATCATTTTCTCAATGATGGTATCTGCTACCCGATGAATGACCCTACACACAGTTGATTTATTTATTCCGTGCATATTGGCAACCCCATGATATTGCCCGCCATTTCCTAACCAATGCAGTGTAGTTAGTAGCTGGTGTAGAGGACTCAACGCGTAGTTTCGGTCGCTTCCATGGTGCAAATTTGCTCCTATTTTTAATAGCACGTGCTCAATTTGCTCACGCGACAAACGAAAATTTTCTAGCACTCCGGAGTCCAGAGAATAATTTGTTCTGGCTTTCACTACTCGATTTGTTCCTTCATTTGCATCCTCGAACAATCTTTCAAACCGGCGCATTATTTTATAATAATTATTTTTTACTTTAATAAATGTTCACTAAAATTGCTATACACACATTTGATAGTTTTATTATTAATTTTAAAATATAGAAAAACAACTTCTTACCTCTATGATAAATCGAACAGAATGAAATACAAATTACATTGTTAAACACACATTGTTTACCTCAAACTTATCACTTATCAAAATATTACTTATCACTTATCATTTCGCGAATTGGTGCAACTTAATTTTGATAAGCGAGTGCTAATCACTTATCATAACTCAATTGAGCTCTTATCAAATTATCACTTATCATTTTTCAAATTCGATTTGGTGCAACAGAAAGTTATCAAAAATTATGATAAGTTGATAAGTAATAAGTGATAAGTAGTTTGTGCAATAGGGCCCTGGTTAAGAATAGAAACCCCTCCCCTGCACAATCGTACATTAGACATAGGGTCTCTATCCTTTCTCTTAATAATAGTCACTTCTTTAAAGTATTCGTTGTATGAATGGTTACATAAGATTGATGTTGACAATTCTCTTTCAAAACTTTTACTTCGGACAATTTCAAATGCATCATGTTTAAACGATCTATATCACTGGCAAGAGTTTTAATGTTATAGAAATTTTCAAATGACAATTCGTTGACATGGAATGGTTCACCCGTTTTTCTCGATCAAATGGCGGAAATAAATGTGTCTGGGATGTAGATTTGTCCACTCTTAGTAGTCGTTTTACCTGTATTTCAATCAAAGAATGAGCTGAATATCCCTCATTCTGTGTGTGTTCTTTGATTAAAAATTTATGATTGATGGATTTTATTCCCAAAACTCGTACGGCGTACATGTAGATTGTAGAGAGCAATCATAAATTTATGTATTTGCTGGCCCGCGCAGTTGTTATTATTTGCTGGCCCGCGCAGTTGTCGAAATAAAAAAATTTTCGCATCTTTTTTTGAAGTTGAAATTTTCTCCAAATATTGAAGAACGCACGTACCAAGCTCATTTACTCCGCGATGGCCATTGCTCTCGTCCCACACAAAGCACTCGCGAGAATTCGTTTTGAAATCGTATATCGTAAAATTTAAAACATTTTTTTTTTTTTGCTGTATAGTAAAACACGGATATATAACCTTTTGGTAATTGCATTACTGCTTGTAGGTCGTATACAGCTTCTATAACCTCAGATTTCTATAACATCCGTTTTTTCCGCCCTTGCTAAATCTTTTTCTATAAGGTGACAGTCGTAATTGGTCTTTAATATTTCTTTATTTTGACCTTCTCCGACATCGTCAGCGTAACATGTGTCACATAAATCTTTTTTTGAAGTGAAAAAGGAAATATTATATTCTTGTGTAAAAGTCCGGTAAAACAGTACATAGTTTCCGTATAGGGCATTGCTGCCCCTACAGCGGGTGACATAGTCTTTACGAATATCCGCAACAGTTATGCTACCATCAATGAAATGTCTGGTAGTATTTGCACGAGCGTAATGCCTTTCGATCTTTGGGATCGAATCAATGTAGGATCGACTGTTTTCTGCTTACCATATTTGCCTCGTAGGTCAGGTTCTAATAAAACGTTTGCAATTTTATTATTTTTCTCCAACACTGTACGAATCGGGCAATAATTAATATGTAACGTTTTCTTGAAATATAATTTACACACACGGACTTGTTGGTTATTGCGAAAGAAGTAAAACGCATTGTTATTTTGTTTTTGGTTTCTGGCTATGAGCAATTGCTTCATGCCACATCATTCATCCAGCTTGATTGTCCACACAATCGTGAATAGTTAGGTTGAAAGTCCGACAATTGTATAGATACGGGGTAGGTATGTAAAGACATTGATTTACTCGTTGTCCCGCAAAATTTATCGGTTCGCTTGCTTTCATATGCTCTTTCAGTTTCACCAATATGAATATCCTGTTCAACTTTTAAATCACTCAACTCTTTCAGATTTTCTGAACTTTCATATTTAATATTTCACACTCACTTATGACATGTAATTTCGGTTTTTAAAATTAATATTAAGTGATTTAAAGATTTCCGTAAACAAATTTTATAGCACTTTACAGTTTATTCGAGAATATATTATTTACACCACTTGTTTTTAGTCTACTGGTTCACTTTAGAACACTTTACTATTTCAATTTATTTCACTTGTTCACTGGTCAATGGTCACTAATCACTGGTCCCTGGTCTCTGTTTGAATTTAAACTGACCTTACTCTACAACCTGGTTGCGCTTATAGACCCATTCAATGCAACTCTCGTACTTTCCATATTCCGCCGTTGCATGCTCTGTAGCTACGACTCTAACCACAATACTATCAACAATACTGATGTGATCGTGTTTCACGTTTGACATATTCATCACAATACTGTTAGTTAAATATTAACGATAAAAACAAACTGTTTAGTGCTCTGAACCACCAAACGGAAAAAATGAAATAATGCCAGAATAATTCAATAAATCAAAAATAAACATAACAAACATAATAGTACACCAAGAAAAATGTGAACGTCAGTAGACTTCTTAAGCAAAATATGTAGGAGAAGAAGTAACAATTTTGTTAAGAACCGACTTAAGTGAGGAAAATATACGAGTAGAATCACATAATATTACAAACCAGAAAACAAAAAAAAATTTAGACAGAATTAGTATATTACGCCACAATATGATAGAAAGGGCAATAGATGTATAAAATTCGTACATAAGCAAGATATGCAAGATTATGTGGATTTAACGGAGAGATAAAAGAGGATATGTACAGGAAAAAAAGTATTTTGCAATTTTGCAATTTTCCAATTTTCGGATGCCTCCAAAAATACAATGTATTTCTGAAGTCCCCAGACACGAGATCTAGGATCTGTACGTGAAAAGTCACTTAGGAAACCAAGCACGTTGGAAGGCCTAATGACGCGCATGGCGGAGTGTAGACTGGAACTCGTTATATTTTGTAACTCGGCTATACGTTGCTCTACAGTGGAGATGACTTCGGAAATCTTGAAGCTGGATTTCCTCTTGGGTCGTAGGTAAAGAAGCATGTTTTTGTTCAATAACCGATTGTGTAAGCTTCGCATACGCTAACTTCATGCCAACCTTTCGAAAATTTGTGTACAAGCGCACACAGAATTCAGCCAGCCCCAAGATAACGACTCATTTTATAATGACTTGGTCGAACTGATGGGATCTATACCCGAACACGTTGTCAGAATGGTAATTGGGGACTTTAATGCTAGAGTTTGCAGAAATCACGCCGACTTTTGGCAAAACATAGGTCCATACTCCCGACACGAAACTCTGACCGATAATCGTGAGAGAATGGTGTACTTTACAATTGCTCACGATCTTAGAGTAGGAAGCACATTCTTCCCACACAAACAAATCGATCAATCCTATCCATATTTGCACCAGCCAAATTGACACCAGCGGGCGCTCGGGTTGTGCAGGATATAAGAACTTATCAGAACAGTGTTGCTCAACAGACTTTAGGTATAGTGATATCCAGACCCAAGAATGATTGGGTTGATGAAGAATGTCATCTTAAAGTCGACTAACAAAATATAGCATATAGTGAAGTGCTACAACGGCTCACAATGGGCTCGCGAGGAAAAACAAGACGGCTTTAGAAGGACAGCTAAGCGGATTTGTAACGGAAGAAGTGACAACGGTGAAAGGCCTAGATTCTGAAAGTAAAGGGTATTTTTTTTAGAGGTTCACAATTTTGAGTTGGCAACACTGCTTTATTTGACAACCCTAAAATGGGTTGATAGTTGCTTTTAGTTTAGTTTGGTTTGACCTTTCATTATGAATTGACTTACATCAGAGCAATGCTTGCAAATTGTTGAAACTTTTTATCAAAATAATGGTTCTGTTCGTCCATTTTATGCGTACATAATCGTCATTCAGAGCGGCTAATTCGAATAACAACAGATCGTTTTTGGATCACGTTTGCTCTTAATGATAATGTGCATCCCGTGAGACGCCGATCAGTGTGCACTGTAGAAACTGTAGCCGCTGTACAGGAAAGCATTGAAGAAGATCCAAAATAATCAATTCGTCGCCGTTCTCAGCAACTGGGGTTGGGTCCTTCCACTTTATGGAAGATTTTACGACAGGATCTTGGCTTAAAAGCTTTCACAATTCAACTTGTGTAGGAATTAAAGCCAAACGATCATCGTATGCGCCGCCAATTCGGCGAATGGGCTGAAGCACAAATTGATATTGATGTTGAATTTACATTCAAAATTTTGTTCTCCGATGAAGCCCATTTTTGGTTGAATGGATACATAAATAAGCAGAATTGTCGCATTTGGAGTGAGGATAACCTACAATTTGTCGAAACACCATTACATCAACAGAAAATTACTGTTTGGTGCGCTTTATGGGCTGGCAGAGTCATTGGTCCATATGTCTTCAAAAACGATGATGGTCAGAATTTAACTGTCAATGGTGACCGGTATAGAGACCTGATTTTTTTCGTACTTCGATTAGTTGGCATTAATCTTGCTGACATATGGTTCCAACAAGACGGAGCCACATGCCACACAGCGCGCGCTACACTTGATTTACTCAACGAAACTTTTGATGAAAGAATAATTTCGCGTATTGGTCCAATTAACTGGCCACCAAGATCGTGTGATTTAAACACATTGGATTATTTTCTTTGGGGTTATGTAAAGTCACTTGTCTACGTCGATAAACCAGAGACAATTTAACACCTGGAAATCAACATTCGAAAAGTTATTAACGAAATACGGCCGCAAATGCTGCGAAAAGTTTGTGAAAATTGGTGTTCCAGTTGCCGCCTTGTACGCGCTAGTTGTGGTGGCCACATGGCCGAAATCATATTTAAACATTAATGTCATAAAATTCTATCCAATAAAGCCCGTTTCATTGATATTAAAAATATATTTCTTTGTTATATTATGATTTAAGCTTGTGTAACTCTATAAAAAACACCCTTTACAACTCAGAGATTACTTTAAAAGCTTTAACGGATTTCGCTATCTTGTCAGGCGTGAACCGCCATTCGGGACAGGGACGGAAACCTCTGTGGAAACATCGACGCAGTACTTGACGAATGGAGTGGACACTTTACTGAGCTGCTTGATGTTTATCATGTGTCATAGACTGTTGTGAGCCACCCCTAATACATTGCGGGGATTTGCACTGAGGATCCATTCCATGAGGAATTCACTTAGACCATGCAGAGATAAAACGTAACTGCTCACCTGGGATGGACAGCTGTGTTAAAGTTGAGAACAGGCTACCAAGAGTTTTTGCAGTTAACTCGGGGTATTTGGAAGGGAGATGCTCTCTTTCCGATACTATTTAATCTCATGTTGGCGTACATCTTTCGTAAAACTGAAATACCGCAGCGTTACATCTTTAATCGCCAGTCCACTCAGGTGATTGCATATGCAAATGACATATGCGTGATTCGACTGAATAGCATCGGAGTGAAATAAATACTTGATCCGCCTGTCGAGTTTTCAGCTTTCAATGAGCCCAAAACGAAATACATGATCTCTGTTTATAGGGACACCTGTATTTGGTTGTGGCTACTATACGTTTTAGGAAGGAAGTGAGGAGGTTCAAATAGTTGGGCTCTCTTATCACTCGCGACAACTGTGTGGGTGTGGATATTAAAGTCCACCTGGCAGCAAGCAGTCTGAGGTACTCAAAATAGCCGAGCACTTCAATTTCGAAATTCAACAGAAGAACATACTCATAACTCCACTATAGAATATTACGATCACCTGTTAATATCTTTAAAACGTATCTTGATAAATACATTTTTTAATAAACGCGAAGGTATACATTCTATAATTAGAAGAAATATTTTCAGTAAGAGTGTTATAAGTGACCACAATAGTAACAAACCTGGACAAACATACAGTCACGCATTAAAAACGACCAACCATCATTTTTTGGTTACCTTTTATTATTCAGGCGTCTATAGTTTTTAAAATTAATCCAATACAATTTTAGATTAATTTAAATTTATACTTTAACTAGAAATAGAAATAATAAAACGATTGGACCGCATATAAATCGCGGATCGCATATTTTATCACCAGTGATACACACATACATAGATATCATAATTTAGTGTGCTAAAACCAAATAAATAAAAATTAATTGTCTCTTGTTCCAACACCCGCACACGCCACCACAAATATTTTCCACCCCTCATATAATATCGTAACTTGTTGAAATGGAAAAACCATTTAATTTTCATCTTTGTTTCAGAAAAGAAAAATCATAAATACGTATATACCCATAAAACAAAAAATGTCTTTTAATTACATATTCTTTTTACATAACAACCATAAACCATCATAAATATTCTTTACAATCCATCACATAATTGTTACCATAAAAATTTATTTCAACAAATACAAATGTGTGTGTGTGTGTATGTCCTCCCCCAGATAAATATAGCAATGTTCCTCTCTTGAATTTCCCTGATTTTCAGTTTAACGTTGTGTACATGAATCACAATCCTACGTACATATATTTATGTATAGACAAATAATTTCACTTAATGGTCGTCTAATTTTCACTTAAGCTAAAATGCATATTCATAAATTTTTATTATTTTCGTATACATCGTATAGCGATATATCGCAGTATTTTGTGCGGGAAAGGCGGTGGAAATTTTATGTGAAGTTATAAGATTTCAATCCACTTAAGGACTACGCATTTACTTTTTGTATTTTGTATATTTTTTTTTTTTTTTTTTTTGCTAACTGTAGGAGGGAGATTGTGAACTCCATGATTTACGATTTGTGTTTAGGTTATTGTTTTACAGAAAACACGATTTATCTAATTTGCTATTACTGTGATTAGTATATATGAGTGGACTGTGATTAGAATATGCTATGTAATTGCCTAACACATTAATTAAAATATTTATAACTTTATATCGTTTGAAAATCAGAGCAACAATAAATGTGAAAACAGTAGTCGCGCAATATGGAGGTTACACAAGTTTTTCTTCGTAAACCTGTTGGTATTTAGCTTTAAATGGAAATTTTCCAATCTGTCTGTGCAAACTTCCACTTCACTTTTGTAATGCTCGGAAATTGGTCTACACAGTTATAGTAGAACTAGTGAAATGAACTAGTTTAACGCTTCTATTTAATAATATTTGCTTCATAAATTATTCAAACAGGTGTAATTGGTATAAGTTAGCGAATCACAAAAAACTCGTCGACTGGCAGAGTAAGACGAATTTATTTTCCTTTAACTTTTGAGAAGGAACCCAAAATATTCCACCTTCACTCATCATATGCTTTCTGACTCGAATCTACAAAATAATACCAGTGAGTGTACTTATCATCAAAACGATTTAAGGGCCCTTCCAAATACTTCAGTTTCCATGTTCATTTTTGTAAGTTACACCATAATTCTCTAATTGTCTCTAACGATGTAATTTCACATAAGCCAGCCAAATTTAAGTGACCATTGTTGGTTTAAAAATATTTGTTATCAATCATAAACTCTTAATCATTCAATTTATCTTTCGAGTTCATCTTCGTCTGTGAAATAACAGTATGATCTATCTTCAAGTTTTCTCCGTTTCATATTAACTGTTGTTTCTTTATTCTCGTACGGCGCTATATTCTTCTTAAGGATTTCATTCAGGTGGGAGGGTGAAGATCCAAGAACATGGGTAACAAACTGAAACCAATCATGGGAAAATAATTGAAAGTAGTATTGGTGCTATCAGAAATCAGCTTGAAAAGAAAACCAACAAGACTAAGTTAACATTTGATGGAATTAAGCAAATGATTACAACAAGCCATTAAAAACATAATTAAAAATTGACATATTACTAATTTCAGAAAGCCATTTCACCAAATTCACATATGTTACAATGTTATCATTTGTATAGTGCAATCAACCCAGCAGAAAGAGCTAGTGGTGTTCCAGCTATACGTATTTAAGAAAATATCAAATATCATAGTGAATTACTAACCAGGAAAGAGAATTCGCTCAGGCTTACAAATCAGAAGCCCATAGGTGAGTTCACCTTTTGATTCAGAACTTCAATAAAACGAACCCAGTCGAAGTAAGAGAATTATTCAAGGAAAAATGTAGGCTACGTGCAACCTGGTAAGTTAATAGATCTACAGAGAACAAAACAAAGCTTAAATGAGTCATTGAAATAGACACTTGTGTAGTGTTTTACAGATGAAATATCTGTAAATATCCCAATCAAGAAAATTCTTGGAACCTGAACCCCTCTGGGGGTATCCCAGTCAAGAAAAGTCTTGGAACCTGAACACGAAGCACTACATAGAAAGTTGAAATATTTACGGAGCCTAGAGAACTTCTGCCAAACTTTTTCCAGATGAACTGCTAATGAAGATAGTACGTCAATTTGTGAGTTAGTAGGACATGATCACAAGTCAAATCATGCAATCCTTGCTTGAGAAAACAATACGAAAATTATTTCATATAATCAACGCAAGATTTCGGCTGAAATAAGTTCCACGTCAGCGGAAAGTACCAGAAGTTGTAATGATAGCTAACCAGATAAATCACCTAATGACAGAGGACCAAATATACTAATCTCTTTACTGCCCTTGATGTCTAAGTTATTTTAGAAACCCGCTTCTTAAATCAGTAATAGTGGTAAGAAATCTCATTCCATCGCATTAATTCGGTTCTCCAGAAAAGCACTGGAGTTCAACAATAGTACACAGAATCATAAACAAAATTGAAGGCTCACTGGCAAGTAAACAGGTAAGTTCTAGTATTTTCTTAGATGTGAAACAAGCATCAATAAAAATAAAGGCAATACAAAATGCAGAGGGACCTATTTAAGAAGTACTATTACATCATAAATGTGGCTGAATTTCGTTGATGCAGCGTTTAATTTCTTCCTGAAATGCACGGGAGGTTGTGGGCTTGTTGACATAGACTTTTGACTTCAAATAGCCCCATAAAAAGAAATCTAATGGTGTTAAATCACAAGGTCTAGGGGGCCAATTCTCCGATCACCGAAACGAGAGAGTACACGACTAGGAAATGTCTCATGCAGTATTTGAATTGTTCCACGGACTGTATGCCATGTGGTACCATCTTATTGAAACCACATGTCGTCTATGTCAATATCATCGAACTGAGGTAGAAAGAAGTGTATTACCATGTCGCGATATCGAGCAACAGCAACAGTTACTGCTGGGCCGGCCTCATTTTCAAAAAGTATGGTGACGCCTCCAGCCCAAACAGTGACACTCTGTGGATGCATTTGTTATTCGACAGTAACATGTGGGTTCTCCGTACTCCAAATGCGGCAATTTTGGCGATTAGCAAAGTCATCAAGGTGAAAATGTGCTTCACCGCTTAGGATGATTTTGCTCGAAAAATCAGCATTCACTTGTTGATGCTCAATAATCCATTCAACGAACCCTCTTCGCTGCGCGTGGTCATTAGGCTTCAGTTGTTGTGTTAATTGAATTTTGTAAACATGAAAACACAGATCTTTAGTGAGTATACGCTGCAGAAAACTTCTTGAAATTTGCAATTCTTGTCCACGACGCCGAATTGATGTTCCAGGATTTTCACCAATACTCTCACGCACTGCTTCTATATTGACATTTGAACGGATTGTTTTTAGACGACCAGTGTGTTTAGCGTCTCCAACTGATCTAGTCTCCTTGAATTTTTCAATTAATCTCTTAACCGTTGCCGAAGTGAAAACACTATTCCGACCATATTTTATATGAAATTTTCGAACTGCGGCTGCCAAACTTTCATTATTTTAAAGATATTTTTCAATAATGAAAATACGTTGTTCTATTGTGTAACGCCACATTTTTACTAACCCTAACGTCTCAGCTTTCAAATGACTTTTTTTTGGGGTTGCCAACACTTTACTGCACAAATGGTGGCAAATTCAAATCTTGCGTTAATTTTGGGACACCCTTTATTTGGGTACCAATAGAAATTGATTCAAAACAGATAGCGCATTCTAAAATAGCCAAGTAAATATGTAGGAATGACTGGTAAGGCTAAGCTAAAGTGGAAATTGCATGTAAAAAAAAGAAAGGAAGAACTTATTGGGCGCAACTCAGAGCTAAATTACACAATAAACTGCAACTGATATTAACGTTTGCATTTACCATGTTATTACTATCAGAAGTGCTTCCATCTCGTGATGACCCATGAAGTGATGTGTGATGCCTTCTTTGGCAATGTTGACAACAAGCCTTCGATCAGCAATCTTGTACCCTATGCCAACCATTTGAACAATTGTAACATTTATTACTTTCCTTTAATGTCTGTAATTTTTCGGTTGATGTCATGCTCTTGTATTATGAATTCTATGGCTGGTTTGTTTGAAAATCAGGCATCGCATACTCGAAGATGTTTTAACTGGGTAAGCTCTAGTAGTTACTTGTCGACTTGGGGTGATCTTCTTGCGATAGTCCTTAATTGCGTCTAACATGTCCATGCGCCTTCCCAGAAATGCCAACAGTTCTTTAATCGTCGGATAACCTTTTTCTGCAGTCTCCCTCGCCCAAGGAGCCCTGGGTTCACCGTCAAGTTTGGTTAGTGGAATGCGTACTAGCCAAGGATTGTTTTTCCGGGCATCTGCTCCTAATGCCTTAAGTCCTCTAAACGTTTCGTCGAGCTTCCTGATCATCGGTTAGCTTCCTGATATTAATCGCGTTCGGTGGCTTCATGTAATCGCCGTCGAATGTTTTGTCAATCGCACTTCGATTGTTGAATGCTGGGACATGTTCATTGAGTTGTCATTTGTTTCTGGCTTTATAGATGAAAGGCTGCGTTACCGAATAACCGCATTCAATCCCGCAAGTACTAAATAGTAGTTATCGTCAAATTCAGCAAGATAAGATTCCACTTCGCTGTCTTGATTAAACATCTCGCGTTCTATAACCAAAAATTTCGTTAACAGAATCCTTATTCTGTCTTTTTTCACCTTGATCTCATCTGGGCTAGCGGTTTCTAAATTCCCTTACATAAACGTTGCTAGCTTAGTCATGGAGCCCTTAATAGCGTAAATCTCCATTATGTATCTCAGTTAAGCGTATCTCCATTATGTGAATGTTGTGTGTTCCGTTAGACCTTTGTATGATTTTTGGTAACGGAGTGGTTAATCGGCATTCAAATAAAACATTGGCGCCTGAGTAGGGATATCAATATCAATTCAATTCACATTCTGATTTATAACGTAAGAAACTGATATAATAAAAATAAAAAGAGTTTTTATTTTAGTCCTATTACTAGCAATCTAGTCCTAATTCAGATTCAATCTGGCATTCTCCAAAAATAATAGTTGGCAACACGGCCCAGATTTTTGTTAAATTAATAATCAAATTTAATTTATGTGTAAGTGTAGGTTCCGACCAAAAAATTCGTTGCTATTTTAGCAACGCGGTTCACACGGATAGTATACATACAAAAAAAAATTGTATCTCAACACAAATTTTTTTATGCACACATATAAAAATAGCAAAGCAAATAGCAACGAAAAAGTACTAATGCCGAGATGTTTTTTGGTTGCTATTTTAACATTAGTACTAAAATATAAAATTTCCTATGGGAAATTTAATTTTAATAAATTAAATGACAGATCTCGTATACATATAATTTTGAATACATAAAATTGTTTGTGGTTAAAAGATTATTTGTGTTAAAATATAAATAATAAATTAAATAATAATATTAAATTAATTCGTTTTAATATAAAATTACATGTAAGTAAATATATTGTTAAGACAATATATTTTTAATTGAAAGATATTCATATTTTTGTCATTCTAGTATGTCGGACTATAAAGTCGAATTTCTAGAGGATGAAGATATTGAAATTGCTACACTGGATCTAGGAATAAATAAACATTCAGAAAGCAATCAGTCAACCTCAAAAAAGAGAGATTCTGTAAAACGCAAAATAAGGACTGAAGTGCTAAAAAGTAATCGGTATGATTTTGAGAGCGAGTTATTGGACGCGGTATTCGATCGGCCCTGCCTTTATGATTATACTCTTCCAATTAAAAGTCGCGCACCAGCCATTTTAATAACTCTTTGGAAAGAAGTGTGCGAAGAGCTAAAAGGTAAATTCGACGATATCAATATCGATATCGATTTCGTCAAGGATATTTACAAAACGCTTCGCAATAATTATACGCGTTACAAAAGTGTAACGCAAAAAGAGCAAACCAGTGGGTCAAGCTTTAAAAATGTTACAGAACCAAGACATTGTCAAAAGTTACGGCGCCTGGATAGTGTTCTTGAAAAACGAGCGTACGTATATATATATATATAAAAAAACAAGCATGTTAAGCATAGTTAATATTAATGTAAAACTAACATAATATTTTGTATTTTAGGCATAAAACCAATTTAGATGCCACAACAGACAAGGAGCCAACAAATGATTTCAGCTCCCAGAGCGATGATATTATAGCTCATGACAATAGCATGGAATTCAGGCCAATTAAAAGGGCGAGAAAATCAAGTGTTCGGTCGACTTGTTCCACTACGCCTGATTTTTTAGAACCTCTAAATAAATTAGTGGATAAGGTAGGTAACAGACCTGTTTTGAATGACATGGAACAACATTTTGGGGATCAGGTGGCCATATTTTTACGGGGGCTTGATGAGAAAAAAAAATATCAAGCACAACTATATTTTATTACATATATGAATGAATTAATTCAAAATAAATAATTAAAAAATAATTTTGTAATTTCTTTTTCTTTTTTTATTCATTTATATAAAGTTTTAGACAGCCCCATATTGCCATGGTATCGACCCATCGGTCATAAAATGTTCAGCTAGCTCTGCTCGCACTTTAATAGCTGTCAAATTTGAGTTATAACTTCCTTGTCTTGAAATAGAAGGTAATCCGCCATATCTCCTCCAATCACCTAATCGAAATTGGTTGTTTTCAAGATTTTCTTGGTCAACTAAATTATTTGGGCAATATCTCTTTTGATGATGAGCTTTACCCTCCTCTTCCACCAAGCAAAAATTATGTAGGCATACAGCTGCCTGAACTATTTGATCAGTAGTGTCTATAGATGTTTCCAAACTGGTCCTGAAAATTCTCCAGCGGGCGACTAAAATCCCAAAGGCATTTTCAATAACTCTTCTAGCTCTTGATTGCCGGTAATTAAATATTTGTTTTTCATAATCCAGTTTACCAGAAGATTTACCGGAAAATGGGGTTATTAGGTTGGTTTTTAACCCAAAAGCTTCATCTCCCAATAAATAATATGGCAAAACTGGACCTCCAGCAAAAATTTCACTATTCAAGGGCACATTTAGTGTATTAGCAGCGAGTCTTTTCCCAATTGCTGAGTCCTTTAGTACCCCTCCATCGCTCTGACGTCCCTGAGAACCAATATCGATAAGAGTAAAACGATACCGATAGTCACAAACAGCCAGTAATATAATAGAAAAAAAATGTTTATAATTATAATACGCGGATCCAGAATCGGGTGGTGCCTGGAAATAATATGAAAGTAGAAACTGCACTAATGTACATATACTTATATAAATAAAATACCTTTATGTTTATATGTTTTCCATCTATTGCACCAATGCAATTAGGAAAATTCCAACGGCGGTTAAATCCCTCTGCAATAGAACACCAATCTTGTTGAGTAGGAAGAGACAGGACTACATCATGAAGGCACTGGTAAATTGATTCTAAAGATTCAGCAATTATGTTACAAGTAGTACTTCTGCCTACTCGAAATGCGTAGGATAACGATCTTTGGCTATTGCCCGTAGCTAAATATCTAAAACATTAAAAAATTAATTTTAAGGAAACACAAATTATTATAATTATGATATGAACCTTAAAGTAAGTGCCAGTCTGGTGGAAGGGTTGATGGGTTCCCTGTAATTTGTGTTGGTTTTCTGGATAAGTGGGCCGACAAGTTTTAGAAGTTTGCCAAATGATGCTGGTGACATTCTTGTATAATTAAAAAACGATTCATAATCATTTAATCGCATTTCGTCAAATAAATTATGATTATGTGAAGATATTTCGTACCCACCATCTAGGAGCGTTACGTTCCTTCTTCTTTTGAATGGATTGTGCAGCTTCTTTAACTATTATTATAGCCAGAGCAGCAACACATATCTCATCGCACTCATCCATTTTTTAAACTTTTTATTATTTATTAATTAAATACGAGCAATTTTTAAGTATTTCTGAACCACACAATTTTAGAAATGTCAAACTGATTTTAATACATACAAAGAGTATCAAATCAACATATACTCACACAAACAAAACCAACAAAAATTTCCCTTTGCAAAATAGCAACGAATTTTTTGGTCGGAACCTACACTTACTTAATTTAATGAAGTTGTATTTGTATAATGTGGCAACACTAAGCTAACGTAGTTTACTATGACTCTGATTTTTTTTTCGTTTGCCGACCCTGTACGTCTACACAGTGTGTTTAATTTTATACAGAATAAATAAAACTGCAACTTGAATCATCGAGCTTATTATTTGCATTTATTAAATCATCAACTGCTATTCTAAGAGATTATGGGCTGGCAAATCGCTCGATACTAATAATTTTGCAAATTGTACAAAGAATATTCAAGAACTCAAAAGTTTGTTCAATAATATACACGTGTTCACGTGGCGGCTGATTTCAAGAATACGATTACCAAATTTAATTCTGAGAATTATTTCAATAACTGGCGATACAAAATGGAGATGTTGTTAAGGGAAAAAGGTGTGTGGAGTTAAAAGATGCACTGCCAAGTACAGATACCGCAGA
Source organism: Tipula unca (assembly GCA_951394425.1). Taxonomy (NCBI): domain Eukaryota; kingdom Metazoa; phylum Arthropoda; class Insecta; order Diptera; family Tipulidae; genus Tipula; species Tipula unca. The sequence goes on from OX596382.1 coordinate 88,356,627, forward strand.
TTGGACTACAAAAGTTGAAAAGTCACATAGTTGAATTGTATTCTCGGTAGAAGACAGAAAGAATTCCACGAAAATGATACTCCATAGTTAATCGTATGTTATACTTAATCGTATGTTTATTCTGCGAAAAATTGAGACAGAAATTAGAAGAAGGAGGTAAACAGCATGTAAACAAACTTAACAAATTTTTCCAAAAGTTGTCGTCGCTGGGAGATGAAATTAAACCCGAATTTTTCATAAGTGCATCACTGTTAGGATCGCTCCCTGAAAGTAATGATGGGCAAATAACCGCATTAGAAGATCTGAGTAGGAACTAAGTTCGAGTTTGGTTCGGTCAAAGATCATCGCAGAGTATCAGCGAAGAATGAATTGATCGGCAAAAGGCAGTGAAGAAACTGCATTGAAACTGTCAATGAAGCCGACACCAGAGACTGAATGTTACTTTGGGAAAAAGAAAGGACATGTACGTAAATACTGCAATAAGTTTCGCCCTTCCAGACGCCATGAGACGAAGGAGTACAAAAGTCAGAAAACGGACATACTGAATAAAGAATCGGATGACGTACTTCTGTTTTCAACAGGAAAATGCGATGGTTGGATACTGGATTCCGGAGCAACTTGCCATATCGTCGGCAAGAAGGAATTATTCATCGAATTGGATTTATCGCATCGTGAATAAGTGCGCGTTGCAAATGGTCAAAAAATGGTGTGTGAAGGAAAAGGTTCTGTTCGAGCAGCTTTATTGAATGTAGTTGGTACAAACACATCTGTGAGGTTGGAGGATGTGCTGTTAATGCCTGGAATCGATGAAACTTAATTGCAGTGAAAAAATTAACAGAAAAAGGACACAGAGATTCAGATTGGTGAAAATTGCGAGTTTCATACTGGAGATAACAAAAGGCAGATTGCCGTTGGAGGCATTTGTGGTAAATTTTATAAGTTAAGAGAACCACAAAGAGCGTATATTCGCATCAGAACGTGTTAGTGATCAGAACGTGTGCGCACCAATGGCGTGCTACTTTTGGACATCGAGACATCGAATTAGTCAAGTCTCTTTCATCAATAGGTCTAGTAGACGGCATCGCAATCGCAATTTGCAAAGATATTACAATGAGACATATGCCTAAAGGGAAAGGTGACCAGAACAAAATTCCCTACTGAGTTGGAAAATCGAAATACATCTTAACATTCACAATAATCTACCTATTGAGGAAGTATTTGGAAAATTCAATGAATTTATCGAAATGACCAAAACATTATTTGAAAAGATATATAGTTCTTGCGGTCGGATCGGGGAGGAGCATAACGTTTATGCTGTCAAGGACCCAAAAAATGTAAAAGAATCAGTTACATGTCAACTGAGAATTATGAGAATTATCGAGGTATAGCTCTCCTTTGCACAGCATATAAGTTACTGTCCTACATTATATTGGATAGAATCACCCCTCTAAACATAAAGACGAATGGAAGAGTGCCATGCAGGAGGAGATAACCAAACTTGGGTTTTGAATGAAATACCTAAAGGACGAAAACCTATTGGATGTAAATGGGTATTTAAAGTGATGCAAAGAATGGACGGTTCCGTTTGTTGATTCAAAGCTACGCTATAGTTACACAAAGCTTTACACAGCGATACGGGGAAGATTATGATGAGGTGTTTGCACCAGTGGTCACGCAAACAACATTTTGAATTTTTTTATCGATTGCAGTAAAAGAAAAATGGCTGTATTCCATTTCGATGCAAAGACGACATTTTTGAACGGAATAATTGAAGAAACTTTATTTATGAAACGACCCGGTTTTGTTAAAGAAAACGAAGAACATGTTGTGTGCTGTCAGAAGAACAGCTTATAGGGATTAAAGCAATAGACTAGGTGCTGGAACCAAGCTTTACATGACGTCCTTGTAACATTTGGATTTATTCAAAGCAAGTCCGATCCATGTTAGTACATAAAAAGAGACGAGAATGGAATTTTTGTTTGTTACATATTTGTTTATGTTGACGACCATAACGGCAGTAATAATACTTCAATGACTAAACACGCAGAAAATTAAATCAAAACAAATTTCCAGATTCAGAACTTGAGACCAATTAAGAAGTACCTTGATTTGGAAATAAATAAGTCAGCAGCCGCCTGCATCAACAAAATAATTGCTGATTTTAGCATGACCGATGCCAAGATCACGGAAGTTCTTCTGAAGAACAATAACTGCAGAACACTTATCGGAAGCCTATTATATATTTCTGTTAATAGCCGCCCAGATATTGCGGCAAGTAAAGGTCCACACACCAACACAAACGGACTGGATGGTGGTAAAAAATGTTTTAAAACATCTCAAGGGCATAACCGATTTTAAACTCAGACTAGGAGGAAACACCGATGAGCCGCTGCTAGGCTATGCTGAAGCCAATTGGGCAGAAAATCCATTTCAGGCTATATTTTACACCCAGAGAAGAATAGGCTGCCATACCTAATACGAGTTGAGAACCATGAACATCGAAAGTTTCTGAATTCAGGCTGCGGATCAATTCGCGGGTAAAGGTTGACTTTTACTTTAATTTTCGGTAAATTCATTTACACTATCAAAAAGTAATGTAAACCGAGTACACAAAAGTAAATGTTACTTGACATTATTGGTCTGCAGCCTAAGTCGAACTTTTAAGTAATTCCTTCGTAATTTTGGAATCCTCCTTTTTTTTAAATAAAATGATTGGAAACTCAGTAAATCCAATTTTTCTGGATTTCGTTGAAATAAAGTAATTTCTTTCATCCTTCCGAAATCGTCAGTATCTTATGTAGGTCTTACCGTGGCTCTGCAAGGCAATGTATGTTTGTCAAGGTTAAAGTAATTTTTATAATTTAGATTCTTTTGAACTATTTTTGCCTGTTCTCGACAATGTGAAGAGGTAGTTTCATATCGTACCACTCTTATTGCATTGATCCTAAAGAAATCTGGTCATCGTAGTTTAGACCTAGTTCACAAAATCATTGTAGTAGTTGTCTAAATTTTCTATGTTATTGACATTGTCTACGTTGTCGACGGGTTGTTTACACGTCAACATAGAAAATAATAGATGACGCGTAAATGCTCATCCTTGATGAGACGACTTCTGGTGGACTTCAACCTTAAGATGGATGACCCAACACTTATTCTAGAAGGCAACCAAAGCTGCCTTAAATTAATTGAAGAAGACAATATGTCCGATGGATCAAATCATATTGACATTCGGGAATTTTTCGTACGAGACAACGTGGCAAATCAGATGTGAATACTGTCCAACTGAAAATATGTTGGCCGACATACTTACAAAACCATTAGCTGCTGTACGACTACAGAAGCTCGGTTTCCAAGCTTTCACCCTTAAAAATACTAGTCCATCCCCAACCTGCAGTATTTTTTTTATCGATATTTAATTAAATTTCTATTATTTTCAAAACATTTACCATTTCTCTAATTGATTGATCTTCTTGCTTTCGTGATTAATGACCGTAAACACAAAATACAGTTTGGCTTAGTTAGATAGTACGAATGTATACGAATGTTATAATTAACCAAAAGTTCTAATTACAACTTTGCAAGTCCAGTGTGTTTTTTTTTTTTTTGAAAATGTTAAAACAAAAAACAAAGTTTTCGACACGGTATTCTGATTTACAATTCCCATTGTCACGCATGGAAGTGTATTATAGTCCAACTCTTTTTTTTTTCATTTTAACAGACCATACCAATTCCAACCCATTTTATTATTTGCAATATTCTTGTTCGGTGTTTTGTTCTTCGGAAAACAATATACACACACACACACCAAGCAAATCAAACCATTCATCAAAAGCTTCCAAGCTATCCATTTGTGATATTTAAGTAAAAGTAGAGAAAACATTTTTTTTTATTGTTTTGTTCATTTTCCTCCTCCTATGTAATAAAACATAAACTAGAGAATATAAAAGGGAAACTCGACGCAACAAAAAAAAAAAAAATGGGAAAATCGGAAAACTGTGAAACAAAAAGTGAAAAGTATTCTTTGGTTCAGTGAATTTTTTTTTTTATTCTGTGGAATATCCTTTTATTGTTTGTTATAATGTAACTGCTATTTTATTCTCTATAATATGTATGGTATACGTACTAGTGCATATACATGGTGGTGAATGAGGATTTCTCTTCAGAATGTATATATTAAACTAAACCAAACTAGAATTGCGTACAATACTACCCTTAATATAATACGATGGGGTGTAAATGATGATGATTTTTATACGTTGATGGTTGATTTTCTATTTTATGTCTTAGAAAATGTTTAGAGCCGAACAGAATTGCTACATATATATGGCTGTTATATATGGGCTTCTCTCGTTTTAATACAATGATTAAATATCGCTAACAATACAATATGTACTGTACCCAGTATAGAGAGGGAGTTGATTTTTTGTTGTTTTGTATCGTTATATACTGTAACTATTTTTTCTTTATAGTTTCGTTATATTATTTTCTAAACAAGGGATATGATGAATAAATAGAACAAATCTACGTGCTGTTGGCACCCTTTTTAAAAAAAATTTATTTCAAATCAAATTTTATATAATATATTTAAATTTAATGATAAATTAATTCAAGTGGACAGAATGATTTTTCAAATTTTTTGTGTTTCTTTATTTATTTCATGCAGAAATTTTTATTGGGTCATGACAGTTGGTATAAAAACAGTGTACTGCAGATAATGGATGTGTAATTCATTTAATCCAATATAATCTCAGCCACGCTACATTATATCGAAGTATATTAGTTGACAATTAAATGTATTTATTATATTATGTGTTCATATATAGAGGCGTTCATGTATCATGTCATGAAGTGTTAATCCTATAACACAAAATCGTAATATGACCGAAATCAAAACACAGTTATTATCTAATCATATATGTGATCACATATTATTTTGTATCTATATGTTTACGAGTACCCGAAACCCTTTTTGACATATTTCATGTTTACATATACATACATACACACACACACACATATATATTTAAATTTAATTTTCCATATAAATCTTAATTATCTTAAAAATATTAAATTACATTCATTCAATTTTCCATGATCCCAACAATTTTACAAAACATAAAAAAAATGTATATTCAACAACAAATAACCCTTTTTTACTCTTTTCAATTGACCCTTAACATAATACTACAACATAGAATATTAAATGACAACAACCAAAATTAAGATTAAAAATTTAAAACTTTATCGTCATTCCAGTTCAGCGCGATAAGTGAAATTACTTAATGTAAATAATTGTGGTTCTCCAGAATTTATATACCTTCCTAAGATTTTAAACCAAAAACAGCTCAATTCATAATGATTGGTTTTCCAAACAAATTATTCTTGATAAATTTATTTTGTATTGTTAAAGCTTTGTTGAATGAGAACGTTCCAATTTTCTATTGTACTTATTACCAAAATAGCGTTACTAGAAAATTTTAACTGGAAATTATGAAATGTACCGGGAAACTTCGTATAATATTGTATTTTCAACCACCCAGCAAACGTAGAAGTACTTCCAGAACTAGTGCAAAAGTGGAGAAAAAAGTTATTCTTTTGTTGTGAAAAAAGATAGGACAGTGGCAAACAGTTCTAAAAGTAACGTTTTATTTAGCTAGCCCAGACAAGATCCTTGAAATAGTTAGTCCCTAGTGTCGGACAAGGATTACCTGTCGGACCTGGGAGACTTGGTTCTCGAAGCGGAAAGAAAGAAGATTGGGGTACTCCTTGGATGTGATGCTAATGCGCATCACACAATTTGGGGCAGCACTGTAATCAACCTCTCCCCGTATTTTTTGATTACTTATTAAATACTATCCTTTGGGTGTGTAATATATTGCAAGAAGCCATATTTATTACTAAAAACCGGCAGAAGGTTCTGGACGTAATATTTATCCTATGGTCGAGGAATAGAGAGTGGCGGGGGAACATTCCTTCTCTGACCATTGATATCTAACATTCAGCCTAAACGTTTCCCCTACTACCCGGAAAGCGTTTAGGAATCCTAGAAGGATAAACTGGAGCAAGTGTAGGGGAACGCTTAAAAAGCTAATAACGCCGGTGGCCCCTGAGCCGCCAGGGACAGTGGAGAAACTAAATTGCATAGTGAACACAATCACTAGTGCCTGCCACCAGACCTTGAATGCTGCTTGCCAAATAGTCAAGCCCAGGGGCTAGCAAAAACCAGCATGGTGGTTCAAGGAACTGGGAACCTATCGAAAGGCATGTCGGAAAGCCTTTGATAGAGCTAAAAGTACGAGAGAGGCTCAAGATTGAGACTCCTATAAGGAGGACTTCGAAGTATACAAAAAAGAATTGAGGAAGGCACAAAAGAAGTCATGGAGACTCTTCTATGATAAAATGGACGAAGTCTCCGAGAGCTCTCGCCCTAGGAAGATACTGTCAACTAATCCAACCAGTCCCAGTTATTTAATTAAACCGGATGGATCTTGGACTGCTTCTATTCCTCACTAGAAGAAGTCCAAGATCCATCCGGTTTAATTAAATAACTGGGACTGGTTGGAAACTTCTCATCAAAACCCTCCCACTCTTTGAAACTTGTCATCGAAACCCACATTCCAGGAAGCTTCGACAACTCGACAGTACGCCTCGAGAAACACATTCACTGCGCATAGAAGATGTCATAACTAAAAAACGGATCCTATTTGCACTTGAAGGTTTCAAACCTTATAAATCGGCTGGTCCCGACCGAATTATACCAGCGGAGATTTAAAACAACACGTCGATTATTCTCCCATGGCTGGAAGTAATCTTCAAAGGGTGTTTAAAATTTGTCTGTATTGGCAGAGGTTAGAGAGATCTTTATTCGGAAAACGGGTAAATGCTCACATGGATACCCAACCGACTAATAACTCTATAATCCTTTCTATTGAAAACCTTGGAAAGGCTGATAGATAGATATATACGATCAAAAATAAAGCCTAGTGACTGGGCCCAGTCTCAGCATGCTTACTGTAAAGGAAAATCTGTGGACAAAGCTCTGAACGCCCTGCTTAGTATAATTGAGAAATCAATATTCTCGCAAGAGTTTTGTATGGTGGCGTTCCTTGATATTGCGGGCGCATTTAACAATGTAAAGACGGAAGCAATTCTGGAGGGATTATCGTCCCTTGAGGTGGACTATCCTGTAAGTAGGTTAATCATTCATATGCTGGAGAGCAGAATGGTTAACTCGGAGCTGAAGGAATCCACCATTAGAAGGCGAGTGGCTAAGCGAACCCCACAGTCCTCTTCTCTGGAACATAACAATCAATGGGTTGCTGTTAGAGCTGGAAAGAGAAGGGATCGGAGCGATTGCTTATGCAGATGACGTAGCGATAGCCGCCTCTAGTAAATATTTAGACACGGTGTAGGAGGTAATCCAAAATGCCCTCTTAATCATTACGAGGTGGTCCTCTCTCTTTACCAGGAAATATAAAATCTTGGTAGTAGATTCACCTTTCTTGAATAGCATGAGACTAGCTCTTACTGTTAAGGCAAGATTTCTGGGCGTAATCTTGGACAGTAAGCTTAGTTGGAAGCCTGACATTTTTGAAAGAGTAAACAAGCACAATATAGCCATGTACTCTTGCAGAAACGCCATCGGAAAGTGATGGGGCCTGAAACCGGAGCTGGTACACTGGCTATGCACTGCCGGGGTGAGCGTGTGGTGGCCAGCTCTTAATAAAGTAAGCTACAGGAAAGGGATCTGGAAGGTGCAAAGAACGGCCTGCATGCTTATAAGCGGGGCGCTGAGGACAACTGCCCGTCAATATTTACGGTAAGCAGATAGGACATTCGACGATAATTAAATCGTTAAAGAAGGAACTGGCGAATCTAGACTGCGTTACACCAACATTATGCTTCGAGAAAAGGTTCCGAACTCCCTGCAATTCAAGGGAATCTTTAAGCAGCGGGTCGGTTTCGGAAACAGAAGCATTGCAGTTCTTTACGGATGGCTCCAAGATACACGGTACGGTAGTAGTTGGAGTCTTCTGTGATAAATTGGAAGTAGATATATCAGTTCGTCTCCCTGATCACTGCAACGTGTACCAAGCAGAGGTTATAGCGATTGAGGATGTCTTGAATTGGTTGAGACATAATGTAGTATCCTCGATTGATATCTGAAAAGGGCAAATTTGGGGAGGCATATTAAGGCACTCAAGACAGTGCTTAAAAAGGAGACAGTAGCCTCAGCGAATGAAAGGTGAACGAACATTCTCTCATGTAGCGTAGCAAGGCAAGTCTGCCAAAGCTGGGCTTGAAACGCTGAAAGACTGAACACTGATCTCTCTACGAGAGGCGAGGTTAGGTTTAGAAGCAAATGATTTTTGCAGAAGCTGTATGGACGAGGATGAGGAAGAGACGGTAGCCCACCTCCTATGCTTATGTTCGGCCTTGGCACACAAAAAACATAAATATATGGGTAGATTCTTATTGGACTGCCTCTCTGATCTCGAAAACTGTAAGGTGCGAGATATATCACGCTACATAAGTAGCTCAGACTGGTTCACATAAGGGTAATAGGGAAGTAAGATCCTGTGGTATCACAATGGACCGTCACCGGTCTAAGTGTGCCGTAGCCGCCGCTCAACCTAACCTAATAACCATCGTTTTATTTTTCAAAAAAGTAACATAGCTATATCTTTTACTATATCTTTTACCTATTGTATTATCGTTAGATTTATTTCGCATGGCGGTCTAATCCATGGGCATCAGATCCATCAATAAAATGGACAATCTATTGGAATGTCCACTTTCTTGATTTGTGAAAAAACGATTATTATTATTAAAATTGGTTGGAACCAAGAAGGATTCCGTAATTAATGCCACAAAGGCGCATGGTGCAAACCCCGGGATGTTACCCCAAGTCGTAATCGCGAACTACTGCTTTCGCAAACTGGGCAAGTCCAGACCATGGCAGAGAGGTCAACTAACCTAAATTTAAAGAGTTAAAGATAAATACTTAAAACTGGTAGCCGGACATCATGAGCCAAAACGATTCAAAGATCCATAACCTAGAATTAGATTCCTTAATGAAGTACCGAAGAGCCACTGGTTTAGGAAGTCCCAATTAAAGTTAACTGGGAACCGGATTTTGTTAAAAATTCCGAGATCGCATTGCATACAATACCACAGTGAGCCGGAAGCCTCAAGACCGTAACTTTATTGTTAGCACAAAGAAGGTACATAAAATATTTGCATTCCTTGACAAGTTTAGGGGCAATTAAGGGTTTTCTTAAAGAGTTAAGCACAGCTTTACCACATGTACACTGAAAATTACTTAAGTCTTTAACAGTAAAATTCAAAGCCTCAGTGAAATGCGAACCTAGACTACCGATAAATCTCAGGTCAAACCATGGGCAGTAGGCTCCAAAACCTACACTGAAGTTAGAAAGAGAGCCATCTGAAAAGAAGAGTAAAGATTCATCTAACTTGTTGAGAAAATTCTGCGAAATCCAAAAATCTCTCGAAAGATTAGCGACCAAGAATAAATTGGGGAAATAGCATTCGGGCAATAATCTGTCATTAATCATATCGATTTCAGGAAAACATGAGAAATAATTTGTAAGTACATATTTGTTTATGTCCCACGAACCGAAAACATCCCATGTCCCAATGCACCTCAGGCGAAATGTTGCAGAATAGGTTTTGCCTAAAATAACGATCCGTATATAACTGGGGCAAAGAAACAGTGAAGTCATCTTATTGTTAAAGGCTATTACTGGCCCCTTATTGACCCCTTACTGGGCCAATAATGGGTCCAATCTGAAGAATTCGTTCTCTACACCGTGGCTCTCCTTTCAAAGATAACTGCATAATTCATTCCGGTTTGACCAAGCCAACCGACTCGCTGAAATCTTACTTTATGTACAATATCGGGGATTCATCAGGTTTCTGATCACAATGTTGTACAGAGCTTGGTGTATACCATCTATGTACGTCGCGTTTTGGGCCGTAAAACACACGCATGATTTTTCTCTCAAATGTAAGGAGCCACCTCTCGTACTAGTCCGTAGCGTTCAATTTTTACATTCACACATAATTGCGAGCCTTATCGCTTTGTAAAGCTTCAGTTTCACGAAACTTGATAGATGCTACGAATTTAGAAGAAGCCTTCGAAAATACAAACCACGACTGTCTGCTGACACCCTCCTTTTAATATCCTCAACTATAATATTATCGTGAGAAGAACACGAGAATTTGAAACGCCTCATTCCATCAAATCTGTAGTGACTACTACTAAAATCTTGCGCCGTTGCCCCTATAACCCGAGATATGATGGAATCTATACCCGATCATAATCTTAGATTGGTAATTGAAAACATTAATGATAGGCGGAAATCAGGCCAACTTGTGTGAAACATAGATCTGGGCTCTCGACATGAAATTGCGACCGATAATGGAGAGAGAATGATGTACGTTGCAATTGCTCACGATCTTAGAGTATCAAGCACATTCTCCCCACATAAGCAGATACATTTAGAAACATGGGCCCATCCTCAAAAAACTTCCCGTGGTTTCTGCAGGATGTGAGAATTTATCAATCAGCAACCAAATACGTAGGCGACAATCAGTTGGTCCTTCCAAAGCTGCGTTGGATGTTTTCGTACTAATCTAAAAACACTGCGAATCACATGGAACGTTTCGATTGTGAAAGTCTCATAATTGAAGATCAAAATAAACGGTATAAGAATCTTGGAGACTATAGTCCCAAAAAGACCGACCTGCATAATGCGTAACAGACTGTGGTTAAGGTACCACAAGTAGAAACTGCGGAGATTTGCATTTAGGTTCCATGGCATGAGGAATTTGCTAAAAATATACTTCTCTCCATACGGAGATTAAAACGTTTTTCGCTCACGTGGGATGAACGCATTAGTTCATAGATTTAGATATTCAATGGGGAGCCTTTGTGGGACTACCCTATCTTGAAGAAGGGAGACCGCTTGAAGTGTGATTGTTATCGCGATAAAGCTCTACTTTGCACAGCATAAAAGTTTCTGTCCTACATTATTTTGAATAGAATCACCATCGGCTTTCTCCGCATTACCTTTAATCTCATGTTGAGGTACGTCTTTCGTAAATGTGAAACACTTCAGCACAACATCTTATATCAGCAGTCCAATCAGGTGCTTGCATATGTAGAGGACATAAGCGTGATTGGACTGAATAACAACGGAGTGTAAGAAATACTTGATCCGCTTGTTGCTAATTCTACAATGAAAACTGTGCTTTTGTTGAACTCCAGCTCAATCAGTCCAAAACAAAAGACATGATCTCTGGTTGTAGGGACAATTGCACACAAGAATTTAGTATAGTGACCACTATTCGTTTGAGTGAGGGTGGAAGTTGAAATATTTGGGCTCTCCTATCACTGACGATAACAGTGTGGTGAGAATATTAAAGTGCGGCTGGCAGCAATCAGTCGTGCTTTGTATCCTCTAAGGCAACTGCTATATTCTAAACACATATCAAGTGCCGTGAAACGGTTGTTTTATATTGATGTGAAAGTTGGACTCTGACGGGCAAGTACGAGAAGTAGCTCTTTCCATTTGAGAGAAGAACCATACGTGTAATTTACGACTCAAAACGCGAAGCAGATGGTACTTACCGAGCTCTGTACAATATCGGGATCAGAGATCTGATGAACATCCCCAACATTGTACATGGTACCATATTATAGGAGCAGATGTTGTTGCAGACAACGATGGCTCCATGCGACTTTTGTTCTTCAGTTTACAACGCTCAAATACCTCCCACTGTTGGTCTATGATGGTTAAATTTGACCGATATTGGAATGTTGCAGATGTCGGATGTGCGGGCAGATCTTGTTCCAAATGATCAATTGAAAATATCGACCTCGACAAAATGTTGCAGATTACTAGAAACATCAACATGACGACGTTCAAGTTGGTTATAATGCGTGGCGATTCCTTTAATTTTGATAAAAGATGTTTACCCACCTATAGCCCTACAAAATCCAGTTGGCGCAACATCTCCATCCTGGTGACCATGAATTTCGGTTAGAATACTACAGAACTGTCCCAATTTTTGCCGGATTTGTGAACTGAACAAACAAAACTCCCTATTACATAATCCCCAAAATTCGAATAAGTTTAGACCAAGGTTTAGGCCTAGTTCTATTATGGTATTACAATTTTTGTGTACTGTAGACTTTACTTTTTTTCTTTTTTTTGTGGTGGAGCGGGGAATCTTCGTAAGACCTCACATGTGGACCTATTCCATAAACATGTAAGAGTGTCGGATTCTAAACCATAACCCCCAAATTCTAATGCCTATATAGTTGTCTCATGGAACTACTGCTATGTATCACTTCACGAGAACTGGCTCAGCCTTAGCTGCCATCTAACTTTATTATCTCTGTCTATTTTTTTCTAGACGTCTCAGTTTCTTAATAATTCTTGCACACATTTTACACACCACCTTCCAAATTTCTTCGGACTGTAGCATACAATCAACAACTGTTAACGGTGATAAGTCATTTCCCACAGACCTATAATATAGTTCCAATCGTTCTTCCTCGAAGCGCGGGCAGTCAAAATATACATGCTCCACGTTCTCCAGTTTTCCTTCGCACATTGGGCAATAAGAGGAATTATCTTGCTTAAATTTATGTAAATAAGCGCGAAAACAACCATGACCCGTTAGAAACTGGCATAAATAGAAGTCAATCTCTCCCATGTTTCCTAGGCTAGATATTTAACTACCGAAGGGACATTTAATTTATATTTTAAAATTTGCAAACGACGTATTAGCTTATACTTTCTTGTCGTAAAATGTAATTGGCACAAAAGGCTCAGAAATTCGTATGAATATGGCCCCATACATAAAATTAGGAGTTTAGCTACTGGTTCTCAAGAAACATGATCGCCGGAAAAAGTTTCCTTTGTTTTCGACATGACAAAATATGATAAAAATTGCCGTATGTTGTAATTGGCGCAAAGGGGTCAATGGCAGGTGTTCAACGATTTATCACAGCAAGTGGAAACTATGTCAAGTCGAAAACAAAGGTAATTTTAACACATCGTTTGCAAATTTTTAAAATCATGATATCAAACTTTGGGATGATTTTTAAAATCCTGGGATGGGATGAGAATAGTATTGCCTGATGAACATTTTTAATTTTTCTGGGATGGAATCGTGGGATAACTTCACACACTTACTAATATGCATATTTACAATAAATGTAATGATGTTATCGAATCAGAACGGAAGTTTTTTACTCCATGGTCCAATCACTTCGAAATATCTATATAGGAATTGTTATCATCGCAAGTAAGACAGTGCACATCCGCCTTTATATTAATGAGAAGCATACAAATTTATTACTTTATGGCTTTATTAATACAATGACTTTAAAATATAAATATTTCTAAAAAATATGTGAACTTAAATCTGTCATCGAAATTTATTATATTGCGAAACGTCAAAATAAGGAAATATATGATGTTAATATAGGAGTGGTGAACGAAACAAAGAAAAAAATCGAAAAAACTGGAAAATTATTTTTCTGTTTTTTTTTTTTTTTGGTAAAATAAAAATTGTTGATGGATGATTTTCATGAATTTTCCACTTGAATATAATATATAAATGGTATTGTCTTTCTTTCTGGCCCATATACTCGTATACACCACAAAATATCATAGTGGTTTCGAATTATGACGATGATGATGATGATCAAAAAGCATCATTGTATTTTAATGGCGATATGATGAATGATAATGATTGAATATGAAATATTTTATTTATATTTATATAATTTATAGAATAAAAATTATTATTATAATTTATTTATGTATCGTAACTATTGTTGTTATCTGGGCGTATGTATATATATGCGTACATAAAATATTCACCAAAAATTTTTTACGAATGATATATCCCCCCGCATAATGAGATGAGATGAAAGACCGATGTTTCTGGTTTTGATTTATGTGTGTATAGTTTTGGCATTTTTTGTTTGTTTTTATTTTAGGGTTTTATAAGGTGTTAGATGAACGAATGATTTATAATATTCAATAACCTGTCATAAACTATTTATTTATGTTTTAAATAAAGGTGTTTTTGAATAGAATCACTTATTTGGAAATATGTACGTCTACATAAGTATATGTATAGTAAATATGTGGTAAATGAATTAAATCAAATATATAGTTGAGGGTAGATGTTATTTACACGGTTAAATTTATTCGGGACATTGCATCGATCAAAAACATGTTTTGGTTAAATCAATATCAGATTTAATATGTTTTATACGGCCATCGGCTTACTTGAAGTAATAAAACGTCCTTCGAACTATAGTCATGTTTTTTTATCCAAAAATATAGATCTTTTTGTAAAATGGTACTATTTATATGGTTGATCAACAGAATTTACTTTTCGATGATACTCGCGTGGTTTACATTTACTGATATTCAGATAAAGCAGGTTGTATTCACTCCAGAAGGTCGATGTTTTCTTGCAGGCTGATAGTAACATCGATATTTTCCACGGTTTTGTAGTTGTTGAGATCGACTGTGAACATTAAGACCATGAAATCTCCAGTGATGAAAACGATGAATATACAAGAGCTATGGCAGCCGTGTGCGGAATATATGCAAAATTCGTAATGTAATGACGATCAGTGAGTTATAGGTTTTGACAAAATCTGAATACATCACATCAACCTGCATATGTTTTTCGATCATTTTAATACTGTTGCTGGTAAACTCAATTACACCTACAAACCACGTATCTTGATGGAAAGAAATCAAAGCTATGAACTAGACGTCTTAGATATTATCTAAACTGGAACTACCGTATTTCCCTGTGAAGCTAAATTGTTACATTCATGTTATTTCGTGGTTTGATGATTGATGTTGTTTTAGTCAAGGTTTGAGTGTTGTGACAGCCACCTTCAATTGTAGTATTTTCTATTTGATTTTGACCACATTATTTGCACAACTGATTGCTCGTAGCAGGTAAAAATAGAAATGAATATAAATAGACGCCTCCAACTGTTTAATGCTATACTAAAGCTCAAGCTCTTTATATAATGACTGCCATGCGTGTACTATATTCACAGGACATCTATAAGTTATGCTTGTTGTTTTATCTAATTCGTGTTACAGTCGAGTATCATATTTTTTAAAGCCGCCATTTAACAGGTAGGACGCCACTGTGCGTTAGTTGCTCTTAATTTCTTCGTATTATGTACCCACTTCGCTCATTACATCGAGAATAAATTTTCATTTTGAAGTCGTTAATCCCATGTTATGTTGAACTATAGGTGTTTACTAAGTGTATGAGATTTCCGGATCCATGTTGTTTTTCCACATCCGGGTTTCCACATCGGTTTAGTTGAAACCATGGGCAAATTAAGAGCATTCAATCTTTCATACATTTTTGAAAAGATGTATCTTTTGGATGTCTTAAAACAACTGTTGCCTTGATTGAATTAAACATATGTTTGGACATCATATCGCCAAGCATAATTTGTGTCCGGTTCTTGAATATTTCTTTTTTTTAGTACATTACAAGTATTTCATATGAAAAACAAATAATTAATTCAATTTTGATTATTACACACAAGATTAAAAAATTCAAATTTTACAATTTTAAAAATTGAAAGTTAAGTACTTCAGATTAGATGTTGTCAAAAAAATAGATTTAAAAAGTATTTTTTTTACAAAAAATAAACTGAAAAGATGTTACCAGATAATTTTTGATAAATTAAGTTTTAAAATTTAAAAAATAGTTCTTCAATTTCCTTTTGCAGCAGTTCTTTGTGAGATGAAAGTCAAAGTTTTCTTCAGCGATGTTGAATTTTGCAAGTCTATTGATTGGGCAATTTTCATTATAGTTAGTTGAGTGGCGTACTATCTCCAAAAATCGAGTGTTTCGCAGCGATTTGATTGAAACATGGATAGCAGTATTTTCCCATATGTAAGGTGAATCAATATGGCCAAGCGGGATGTTACCGATAAAAGCTGAGTCTAAACATAAGCGTCTATTTTCCAGAGTGCAAATTTTATACTCTAAACATCTTGTCGTGTATGGTGGTAGGCGGGCTATATTCTCATGGTCCCAGTCAGTTTTCTTTAAAATGAAGATCATACATTTCTTTTAAATGCTTTCAATCCTTTTGATGTGGTTAGCATAATACGCGGGCTCCAAATTACTGAAACGTATTTCACTTGGGATCTTATATACGCAAAATATAGTGAGAATATAGTTGACAAATTTGTAAATTCTCCACTCCCACGCTTAACAAAACCAAACATAGAATTTGCTTTAGCAATGCATGTGGTTTTATTTCTTTAACTCTTTGCAGTTCCGTATTATTAACGCTGTAAGCAAAGTTAATCGGGTTTCTCTTGCGATGAAAAGACATTACTTTGCATTTGTCAATATTCAACAGCAAAAAGTTTTTGTGGCACCATTCACTGAATCTCTCGATGTCTTCTTTTAATACTTTTGTGTCATGTATATCTTTAATTGTATAATAGATTTTTACATCATCTGCGAACATGAGAAGATTAGAGTATTTTATGACTTCAGTTATTCCATTTATGAAAACGAGAAAAATCCATGGTCCAATATGGGAACCCTCAGGAACTCCTGAAGTTACTTTGATTATTTTAGATTTCTCGCTTCCAATTGACACATATTGTACACGACTAGACAAATATGAGTTGAACCATTTAATAAAGTTGCATGCAAAGCCAAAGTTGTAAAGACTTTCTAGAGCCTTGTTATGGCAGGTGGAGTCAAATGCTTTTCTAAAATCAGTGAACACTACGTCTACTTGATTGCGGTTTTCAATTTCATTAATAACTTTGTTGGTAAATTCAACAATGTTAGTATAGATGTAGATCTTCTAGGCATAAACCCATGCTGATTGAGTGATATATGTATGTTGAGCTAGGATTCCTTTAAAGCTGTTGCATACAACCTATTCGAATAATTTTTGCTATGGTTGAAATGGTAGATATTTATTTATAACATGTGATGTCTTCTCTTTTACCCGATTTAAATATAGGTTTAACTTTAGATATTTTCCATGTATCAGGGAATATTCCGGATGTTAACTAGAGAGTAGTGCCTCACAGAATACCCCGCAGCCAGCCCCTCGATGCCTTTTTGAGCCATCCGTAAAGAAGCTTAGCGCCTCATTGTCCATAACCGTTTCGTTCACCCAGTCCTCTCTGGTGGGAAACTCAGTTTGGAATTTCATCTCAACAGATGGCAAAGGAATAACGTAGTCGGTAGCTTCCGAAATACCCAGTTGCATAGGACAGATCAGTGCCCTGCAATATTACAGGTCCACATAGATTTGGATTTGAGCCGAATGGCTGTGCAAGATGCAAGCTGCTCGGCCGCAATATTCAAGGGAGTAAGATGAAAGAGAACCTCCAGAACTTGAGTAGGTGTGCTGCTGAGAGCCCCACTTATACACAAGCAGACCGTTCTTTGGACTTTCATCAATAGTTTAAGGTTGGCCATACTTTTTAACGCTGGCCACCAGACGACAACCCCCTACAGCAGTATAAGTTTGACCACTGAGACGTAGAGCCAGTGTACTATGTAGGGCTCCATACCACATCTCTTTCCAATGACATTTTTTTAGGAGTAGAGCGCTATAGTAGCTTTCTTTACTCTCTCTACGATGTTTGGTTTCCAGCTTAGCTTGCGGTCCAAAAGCGGTCCGTGGTATTGTGCTCTATCCGTAAAGATCAAGCGAGTACAATTTATTGTTGGCGGGTCACAATTAGGAAGTTTGTGCTTCCTGGTAAAGAGGACCAGCTCCGTTTTCTTTCTACCCACTCAGGGAGGTAGCCAAGTGCGCACTGCATGCGCTCACTCACCGTACTAGGATATTTACCGAAGACCGCAATAGCAACGTCATCCGCGTAAGCAACCACCTTGAAGCCTTGCCCTTCCAGGTTTAGTAACAGGTCATTAATGGACTAAGGACCAAGTTCCAAAGTAGGGGGGATAGAACCCCACCTTGAGGTGTCCCTCTGCTCACGTATCTACCGGCAGACGTCCCACCAAGATAAGCTCTCACGATCCTGCCTCTAAGCATTTGATCTTGAGATCTTAACAGCTCACCCGACTTGATTGAGCCTTTAATGTAAGCCTCTATTTGTCTTTCCAGTGATTTTAACAGAAAAGAGGATAATCTTATAGGCCTAAAGTCTATCGGATAGCAGTGAGAGCTTTTTCCCGCCTTAGGTATAAATATAACTTTTACTTCAGTCCATTTGCTAGGAATGTGACAGAGTTCTAGGCTGCCATTGAAGATAACTTCCAGCCAGGGTAGGGTTAAGTCAATAGTTCGCTGGATATCCGCAGGAATAGTGCGATCAGGTCCTGCCGACTTGTATGGCTTAAAACTGTTTATTGCCCATAGGATATTCCGCCTATTTACTATTTGACTATTTACGTGTAGGCTCCAACCCTATTTATCATGGGTCACTCCGGAGCTAGCACCGAGCACTCCGAGAAATGCGTTTCTAGTAATAGCTCCAGGGATTCCTCACTACACGTAGTTAATGAACCATCCGGTCGTTGTAGATAACTCGGGATTTAAGTGTGCTAGCGCCTCCAGGCCCTTGTTTTGGCTGCTCTTAGCTCGTACTTGTAGATTTTAAGGACTTCCTTATAACAGTCCCAATCTGCAGCAGCATTTGTGTTCCTCGCTTTCTTGAACAATCTTCTGCATTTTATACGAGTATCTTGGAGTGCTCTCGACCACCAGGTTGGCCGAGACTTACCCAAAGGCCTACTGATAGGGCATACACCTAACATGGCTTTGGTTAAAGCATCAGATAGCTTGGTTACTAGAACATCAAGCTCCTGTGTAGATGCAGGTGGGTTTGGAACCGATACCGGTTATGAATTACCCAGAACGGTTCTAAAGTAATCCCAATCAGTTTTCTTCCTATTTCTGAAGGACGGTTTTTTAGTGGGTTTTGTATCCACTTCGTACTGGAGATAACAATGGTCAGAAAAGGAATGGTCTTCGGACACTTTCCAGTTCAATACCTTCTCCTTAATAAAATCTGAGTCAAGTGTGATGTCTAGCACTTCTTGTCTATTTTTAGTAATAAAGGTTGGTTTACGCCCGATTTTACATATATTTAGGTTAGTACTTAAAATAAAATCAAGGAGTAACTGATCTCGCCTTTTGATATTTGTACTTCCCCAGATTGAGTGATGCGCATTAGCATCACTGCCCATGATGACCCCGACTTTTCGTCTTTGAGCTTCTGTTATTGCACTACCCAACTTACCGGGTGGTATATTTTCCACCTCATATGGTAGGTAGGCCGATATTACCCAGAGATTTTGTGCACCCATCTCGATGCTAGCCACTTCATCAGTGTTGCTGTAATTTAGTAGTATAAAAATGTTCAGATTCAATGGACTCAGATTCCATTTTGAGGAGAAGGGTCGCCGAGGCGGCTTTACAGTGGTGGAGGTAGATTTGAAGGATCTTAAGCATTAGATAGTACTTACCTCCACCACTGTTGAGTCAGACTCCTCCTCTGACGCCGATTCGTCCATTTTGAGCGCACAGTGTAGCCCCATTGATCTCGACATCTCCGAGCTCAGGGATAGTGTCTCTTGAGCGGAGGACCAGCATTCGTGCCTTTGCCCTTTGGTTTTGAGAGGCCAGCCTCATTTATGGTTATGCCCCTTTTTGCGCTTTGGAGACCGGGCCTAAAGTCCGATGTCTCCACAGCACTAGGTACCGGTTTTTTAAGACTACCGGCCTCGTTTGCCTTATTATCTTTGTTATTCATAATAGGTCCCACGAGTAGCGGATAAAGAAGGTCCACCAGTGCAGACATCCGCAATGCACAGGTAAGGCTGCATGATCCGGGGGTCACCAAGTATCCGGATACACCGTTAGTGACTGGTTGTAGTAGTTCGTTGTACATCTGCAATATATAAGAGGTGTTTTCCTTGAAGTATGTACCACATTTTTTAATAGATTGGAGAAACGCAGTCCTATCCGATTCTACACCACTTTTAATCATCTTGACATAGGCTGTCGATTTACGGTTCTTCAGATTAATCAGATGGTCGTCAAACCAAGGAGGATGAAAATTAGATTTTTTCCGGCACAATGGAATATAGGTTTCAAAACCTTGTACTAAAATTTGGTAAAATTTGTTAGCATCTTGGTTTACATCATTAGTGTTTAAAGCAGCGTCCCATTGTATACCTTCTAAGTACTGCTGAAGTCCAGTGTGGTTTATTTTTTTAAAATTATAGGTGGTATGCATATGATGCCCAGATGTTGGTGACTTAATTTCATTTGAATCAAAAACTATTTCCATAGATTTGTGGTTAACAACATTAACAACAAATGGATTGAGTGGTTCTGTCACTTTAAATATTTCTGCATCATTTATGAAGAATAAAAGCATTGACTATGTTGTTGATTTGCTTTAGGTTAAAACCAAAGATAGCCTCAAGAAAGACATATTCCGATTCTGATGTGATATTGCATGGTAGAAAGGAATCCATATCTTGATCATAATTTCACATTACACTTGGAAGATTAAAGTCACCTAGTACTAAGACTAAGCCATTTGGTTTTGTGAGATTAATTAATTCGTCCACTGCATCTGCTGTATATTTCACTATACACGAACTCAGTGGAATGTAGGCTGTATAAATAAACAGATTCGTCTGATTTATTTTGATTTTTACGCACACGTGCTCGATAGATGATGGAGTTAAATTTATAGCAATACTGGAAACCATTGAATGCACTGCTATAAGTACACCGCCTCCTGATTTTTTTTCTCTTGTTGATGATGAACGATCACTAAAAACAGCGTAATCATTTCCAAAGTATTCCTTACTGTTCATGTTAGGATTCAATGAGCTTTCACCAATTACATAAATTAATGGTGGCTTTTGATGCCATCTTGTTCACGTTCTGGAAGTATATCGTAAATTTCTCGGATTGTTTATGTTTTACTGATTTAGTTGATTGTTGATTGTGATAAATTTCCGAGTTGAGAAACTATTTGTTTATCCGTCTTGGTGAAAGTTAGATAATATGTATTATCGATAATGTTAGCATCGAAATGTTAATGGCAAATTAAGAAATTCAACCAAGGTGCCCACGGAATTTTTAGTGCTGATATTAGGATAAAATTCCTTTAGAGCAAACGTAACATCTGCAGGACATCTATATGTTAAATTTAACGGTTCTACGTTGGATAAAAATGATTTTACATCGGAAAACTGCATATTGACATGGTGTAATCTGTCAATGTATGGTACATATTTTATTTTTATCACCCAGAAGGAAAACCTTTGTACTTTTACTTAAAATAACCACAAGTCCGAATAACCAGCATGTACCATCATGTACTCATCAATGAACACCGTTTCATACTCGAGACAACCATTTATCAGAAAAGAAGCAATCGTTTTGTAGTTACTTTGTTGAAATTCATATTTTCATTACCACAACGAGAAGCAACTTTTAATTTAAGATCAGCTAGTCCTTCTTTAGTGGCGCATAGAACAAGATCACTACCTAGTTTATGGTTGTTTATAATTTACCGCAACCAGGAACTCTTTGAACATTTGTAATAGTTGGTATCGTGATGTTTTCCTTTTTGTACATAATGTTTAAATGGTTGTACATCAGGAGATCCAACATGATTTCCGTGCCCGATGAACAGAATATGTACCTGTGTGATGTTAAAAAGTTATTGGAGTCCTCACAGAATTTAATCAGATTTTCCCCGTTAAAGTCAAATTGATGTTTAATAATATAGGCTTTTCTATATAATGTTTGGTATGATTGTCGAATACAAATATATTTTCCGACCGCAATGAAGCTTCATAAAGCAAAAGGTGGATTTGCTTGTTGTAATATTTATGCAGGTGGGTTTTTATAAGGTTGCTAGAATGCTTCAAATAAAACATTATTTCGATTATTGTGTTTTTGTAGTAGTGTCCAGTAGATGATTCCTTATAGATTGTCGGAGATGCTACTCGAAGCTCATCCATGGGGTTAGATTTTAAAAATTTGGAAGGTTCACCAGTTTTCCAACGTGAGGATAGAAACCTTTCGTATTGCGGTGCCATATTGAATGGTATATTTAAGATCCATTTGATGTTACGAGATGGACAGTTTGTCATATCTAAACCCACTTTTAATTGGTTAACTGAACGGTTACTATCCAAAGTGATGGTAAAAGATTCTTCTTTACGATGTTGTAAGTGAGACGTTAAGGTGTTAAACGCATATATTAGATCACTGCAATCAGTTTTGGCTTGATTTGTAATCACCATTATAAACTTATCCTCAATTTGATAAACTTTGGTGACAATGTTTTTAGTTTTCATGTAGAAATTGCTTAGTTTAGCACTCTTAATCGAAAGAAATTCTTTTATAATGCATTTATCTAATGTATTCAGCATAGCCACACAAATTATGATTAATGATTTAGGTAGATATGTGCCATTAATCCAGGTTGAGATCGGAGGTTCAGCAAACATAATCTGATGAGTCGGAATAAGCTTTTAAAAGTCATTCTCATTTGAGTTGTCTTCAGCGTAATCACCCCCAAGGCCACTCTTGTGCAACTTAGATATTAAAGATAAGATGAATGATTTAGTTTTGGTAGGAGTTGACCTAACATCATCCACAGACTGGGTTTCACAATGTTGAAATTCAAAAATACTTGACAGCCTAGGCGTCTTGTTGTAGTTTTCGGAACAAGAAAAATGCAGCAAGCCTCCATTTGTGTCATAGATTGCATCTGAATTGCATGAATAATGACTTCCTGTGAAATCATTTCCTATTTGTTGAATAACTTCCTGTCAATCAAATACGAACACCCTACTCTGTGAAAGTGAGCTTTTAGAGTATGGTATAGTGTGCCAATGAACTTATATAAATTATTGAAATAATTAAGTTATTTGAGTTATGGATATCCATTTTTATTTTTTGTGTTCTTTTATCACAATTTAATTTATATTTATAAATAAAACTCTTTGTTTATATTTTTTGTTTTTTTTATTTTATTTTTCTTTCTTTTTGTGATAACATAATTTTTTTTTTTTTTTTTTTTTTATTTATTTATTTATTTTTTAAAGATCGATTTCGGATAATTCCTTCTTCAGTTACTTAAAAATTATTAATTGAATTAGTATTTTTAAGAAACAGAAGAAGGAATTATCCGAAATCGATTTAAAAAAAAAAAAAAAAAAAAAAAAAAAAACAATTAAAACAAAAATTAAAAAAATTAAAAATTAGATTATCACAAAAAGGAAGAAAATATAAATATAAATGGTAATTAAGGTTTAATAGCGGAGTTGATTGTTCAAATGGAAGATTTTGAAAAAAAACACCGTTTTCTAGCCCCACTCAAATTCCTTTAAGAGCAGACCAGTTCTTTGGTAGAAAAAGAGCTCAGATGACTCATGCAAGTTTTGCTGTGAGAAGAGACCATTGACGACAACGGGTCATATCAGCAAAAGGAATCCTAAAACTCCTTAAAGAAGTGGAAGTTCTATGAGTTCAAGGAACAGGGGTCATTAGATATTTTAGGCGCAGTGCTGTATGGCTGTGCTATACCTTACCTGAGATTGAATTATTAATCATTATACCAGTAATATCCAAGACGACTGACAGACGATATTCCAGCATAATTTTGAATATGTAATATATGATGTTTGGTGAAATATTCTATTTCAAATGCTAACAAGACAATCTTTATACTCGTATTTGGAATTTGAAACCATAGAAACCTAACATATTAATTGAAAGAAATTGCATAGAACCAAAACTAACATCGAATTCAATAGACAAGGTACTCATATTTCCGTATAATTTGTGCCAATCTTAATCCATGTGAGATTATTTTGTTGTCAAAGATTTTCAAACTGTGAAATCGACCTGTTACAAAATTAGTGATGCGTTTGATAGCAATAGTGTAAGGCAAACCAATTTCGATTTGTTCGCGGATCGGTACTAGCCGAATAAATTATTATTCAAAATTATTTGCAACTATGTTAAAGCGAGATGAAATGGTTATCCAAATAGCATATAGTAAGCACCAGCTGGATTATGTATCTAAAAATTAACATTAAAAATATATAACTCCATTCGGATCACCCCACTACCGAGGCAAAAATAAATTATGATAAATACAATGTAGAATTTATTAGTTAACACCCTTCTCATCTCCTGATGCGTTCATTAAGGCTACGAGGTAAAATCAATTATAAGAATATCAACAATAAAATTTCGTTAATGTTTGTTGTGCAAACAAACCAAAAAATTCAATTGAATTAAATATGAATTAAATAAAAAGAAATTAAAACATTTTGGGTTTAAAAAAGGATAATGAATTTATAAATACAATAAAATTAAAATGAAAATGTGGAAATTTTTTTTTTTTTTTTTTTTAAATTTTATTAATGATGTTTTTTTGTTTTTGAGCTTTTAACAGACACACACCCATATCCACCAAACAAAAATAAGGGATTTTACCGAAAATATACCAAAATCAAAATTTTTAAATCCCGGTTCTCAGCATCATTAAACAACTTTCAATAATCAATTATCTAGTTCCCCTTTTCTATTTATATAAAGACAAATTTGCCATGTTCACAGTATACAATTCAATTTAACTATTTAATCTCTCCGCAATACGTATATTACTCATATAAACAACTATCTGATGACTCATCATCGAACCGAGTTTTAAATGCAGGAAAATTACAACCCATCCGAAAAAATAAAAATAAAGAAAACATTGGAAGAGTATATACCCAATATACATGTATTCGATGTCTGTCCATATACCACAAGGAACAACTAATAAAAATCAAATGATATTATCTAATGATGACAAAACATAAATTGATAAATAAAAATAACATAAAATTTATCGGCTCTATACTTGTATAGCTGTTTGTAGTAAACAATATTTTTATCAAATCCAGATATCACTTCGTTTCGTATACATCTAACCGATTCTTAACCATTTAATCTAAACAAGCAAAAAAAACAATATATATTCGATATAATACACTACAACGATATGGTTTTTCCATTTTCCATGTATGTCGCTATGTGTTCGGTGTGGAAAAAATAACATTTCATCGACATATAAAGGGTGGTTGGGGAGACCGAAACCAAAAATTATGTGTGTGTACTAATATATAGTCGTACAATTCGAAGGATATATTCAGGATGTTTCTCCCCTTAAAACAATTTCGGATTCGTTACCATTTTCATTTTATTTCATTTCCTTGATTATAATAATAATTTAATAGAATTTCGTTGTGTGCATGGAAAACTGAAACAAATTGAAATAAAAAACTTAAAAATCAGAGCAAAAGTTTTCCAATTTTATTGTTTTATTGTAAATTTCATTTTTTTTAATGAGATGAAAATTGTTAAAACAAAAAAAAATATAAAAATTTTAATTTATATTTTTGTTTCTAAATTCAATTTGGAAAAATTATAATTTTTTATTTGATAAACAATACCGACACAAAAAAACATAACTTTTTTTTTTTTTTAATGTTGACAAAAGAATAAAAGTCACCGCAAGAACAAGAAACCACAACGCAAAAAGCTAATTTAATTTTGATTAGAGAAGTTGCTTGAGTTTTTTCCGCGCCTAATTTATTGTATGGAGCTTGCGTGAAAAACTCAATTCTTAGAATCTTACATTTCAAAAGTTGTCAAGTTAAAATATAAATCATTTTAAAGGAGTATTCAGATTGTTTTATTAAATTTAAATATTGCAGATGAAACTTATTAATCGTTTGTCAAAAAAAATATTAATAATTGGCTTATTTAAGAATTTTATTATTTCGGCTGAATGCCTGAAAGAAGATGTATCTTTTAATTAACAAGTTTTCTAACCTAAAAGTGAGAATACGCGAGTGTGCGAATAGTGACGATATTTCATAATCAATATGTTCAATAATGTATCGGTCAGCAACCAAATACGTATAGGCAGCGATCATCATTTGGTCGCTGCAAAGCTACGATGGAAGTTTTCGTGTACAGGATTGGGAACACAGCGAAACGCATGGTACGTTTCGACTGTGAAGGTCTGATAAATGAAGATCAAAAGAAACGATATCAGGATCTTGTCAGCGACAACATTGATGAAGCTAATTACCAGTCTGACTGCGTGAACTCTGTCTGGGAGGTACTGAAAACTTCGGTTGTCAGTGCTGCTCCACAGACTTTAGGTATAGTGAAAGTCAGAGCAAAGAATGATTGGTTTGATGGCGGGTGTCGTCTTGTAGTTGAGCAACAAAATATAGCCCATAATGAAGTGCAACAATCGCGAGAAAAAACAAGGTTTCTCTTGCAAGAAGGGCAGCTAAGCGGATTTGTAGATGGAAGAAGCGAGAATAGTGGAAGGCGGAGGTTCTGAAAGTACAACAACTCAGCAATGAGCGCAGTTCACGTAATTTATTTAAAGGAATTACTGGACTGCACCATACTTTCAGGCCTACGTCAATCGCCATTCGGGACCGGGATGGAAACCTCTGTGTCAACATCGACGCAGTACTTGACGCATGGAGTGGACACTTTACTGACCTGCTTGATGTCCATCATGCGTCACAGACGTTGTTGAGCCACCTCTAATACAGACTGCGGAGATTTGCACTGACGAGCCATCCCATGAGGAATTCACTAAAGCCATGCAGTGATTAAAATGAAACCGCTCAACTGGAGTGGACTGCATTAATTCGGAGCTCTTGATATTCGGAGGGGATACTTTGTGGAACTATCTTTTCGACCTTATTCGATTAGTATGGCGAACCGAAGTTATGCCTGACGAATGTAAAGTGTCCGCGATATGCCCCATCTTAAAGAAGGGAGACCGCTTGAAGTGCGAGAATTATCGCGGTATAGCTCTCCTTTGCATAGCATACAAGTTACTGCCATGCATTGTATTGATAAGAATCACTTCTCTAGCGGAAGGCTTGGTTGGATTTCGTCCGAATCGATCAGTCACCGATCAGGTCTTTTCGCTGCGGATGATTCTATCTAGGTAAATATTATGAGACATCCATCCTCGTACATCAGGTGTTCCTGGATTTCCAGCAAGCCTACGACTCGATCAATCTAGAGAGTTTGTGGTCTGCCCTGGAATACCAACAAAACAGTGACGCGGTCTCAATACTGTGTTAAAGTTGAGAACAGGCTATCGACAATTTTTGTAGTTAACTCTCGTGTTCGGCAGGGAGATGCTCTGCCCCCGATACTCTTTAATCTCATGTTGGAGTACATCTTTCGTAAAACTGAAACACCGCAGCGTAACATCTTATATCACCAATCCAATCAGGTGTTTGCATATGCAGATGACATATGCGTGATTGGACTGAATAGCAACGGATTGAAAGAAATACTTGATCCACTTGTACTTGATCTCACCCACACTCTTATCACTCACAATAACAGTGTGGGTGAGGATATTTAAGTGCGGCTGGCAGTCGTTTGTTGTATTCTCTAACTCCACTGGTAAAATCTAATCACTTATCAAGTGTCGTGTAGCTGAATCTTTACAAAGCGTTGATCAGGTCCGTTGTTATGTTTGGATGTAAAAGTTGGGCGCTGACGGGTGAGTACGAAATATGGCTCTTTTTATTTGAGAGAAGAATCATGCGTGTGATTTACGGCCCAAAACGCGAAAGCGATGATACATACCGAGCTCTGTACAATTTCGAGATCAGAGATCTGATGAAGAACTCCGATATTGTACATGAAGTAAGATCTCAGCGAGTACGCTGGCTCGGTCACGTTCTGCGTGCTGATCCGGAACGAATTGTGCAGCGATCTCTGAAAGGAGAGCCACCAATATGGTAGGCGCAGAAGTCGTTGCAAGCGTCGCTGGCTCCACGGTGTAGAGAACGACTTGGCCTCTTCATATTGTCTTAGACAGTATGAAGACCATGCTCGGGATCGAAACCGTTGGAGCCAGATTGTTGACTCAGTAAGGGGCCAGTAATGGCCTTTAAAACTGATTATTATTATGTTCAATAATGTGTTTGTCATCAACAAAGGAATTGGTTATCAGGTTTTTGAACAATTAGCTATAATAAAATAAACATTTGTTTTTGTACGATTTATAGTACTTTAGTTTCAAGTTTTGTGAACTATATAAAATGTGTAAAAAATAAAATCGTGTCTAAATGCTACACGTCCAATTGCAATTTTTTATTTCATCGAACTTGCGTATCTTTGAATCATATAGATATAGCGTATTTAATCAGAACAAAAACCAAGTAGAATTGCTCTGAATGCGAGAAGAAAAATAAGTTAAACCGGATTGATGACATCTGCACAGCTTCACCTAAACAGCAGCCTTCAACATTGGTCAGTCAATCAAATGTCATGGATATGAGGTATGAAGAATTAAAGCAGCATAGAAAGGGGTCTGCTGAAAACTATAAAGCCTTAAACGATAAATTTGAAATTATAGTTAAAAACTAAAACGAGGAAAATGCCAAATTGAAATGTCAAGTGAAGGTTATGCAGCAAAAAATCGATACAATGGAGCAGCTTGAATACCAAAACTCAATTGATGTGGTTGGTGTTCCTTTCGTGCCAAATGAAAATACTGATGAAGTTGTGATGCATGTCTTAAATGACGGTTTGGGTTTGCGGATTCAGGCGACTGACATAAGCTTTTCATACCGCGAAAATAGTAAAAATCCAGCTGCATGTGGAAATTTTTTTCAAGCCTATATTGATCATCGAGTCATTGAGTTTCAAAATGCGGGAATTGTACTATCAGGCTATAAACATCTTTGGGTACGTAATTCCCAAATTTTCATGAGGAAAATTGATGGGAGTGAGAGACTATAGGATGCAAGTACATTGTGGATAATCCACCAATAGTCTCGTAGCTTACTAAACAATAGTGATAAAATATTTGCACATCTTAATTCATATTTCAACCTGCCGGATATTATATTTTTCTCAGAGATTTGAATTGGAAGTAATGAGGTTTCTAGTTGTAAGTCTCCTAATTTTAATTTGGTTGATTGATTTAACAATTCTTACTCATCCGGAGGTATAATTGGCTATGCGGAATCTGGTCTAAATTTCAATTTTGTTACTAAAACATTAAAAACTCCTGACGTTTTGAGTTTAAATAAATAAATCACTTTTGTTCAATCTTGGAGTTTGTTGATGAATTTTCGACTTATCTTAATGGTATTAGAAATAAAAATCTTATTTTAATGGGTGATTTAAATATTGATATTTCAGAATGTAATGTTACGAATCCTAATGTTAGAGTATATATTCAAATGATGTCTTCCTTTGGGTTGACTTTGCTATTCCAAGAGTTCACTAGAGTTACTGATACTACTCCGAACACTATTGGTCACATTATTTGTAGAACTAATGTTAACACCAATCTGGTCTGTAGCCAGAGGTGGCGGAGGTTTTAGATTATAAATAATCTGACCATTGTATGTTGTAAACTAATATCCATTCTAGGCAAGTAATTGATCAGTCTACGTTAAATGACGTTTTGAGTAGGGAAAATTGAAGCGTACAACAGTTTTCTTCATATTTTGTCAATTCACATTATACAATGTTCTATATCTATAGTTTAACATTCTCACAAGCAACTAATTAAAAAAATTTGCCTTTGGATTTCGATTTCTTTGTCCAAAACGATTAGTTTGAAAAATCTACTCTTAAAAACTCTACGTTAGCATCTCAGAAATATTAAATTAATTGATAGAATAAAGAAGTTAGAGAGTAAAATAAGTGAAGCAATTCCTATAGAAAAAAAACATTATTATTACCAACGTTTTAATAACTGTAAAAACTATGTGAAATCTCAATGGCGACTTGTAAATAAACTTTTAAATGAAAATAGTGAGACAGCTATTATTGAAACCATCAGATCTCAGAATAATAATATTCTAAACGTAGAAGTAAATATTGTAAATGAGTTTAATAAATATTTTGCCAATATTGCTGAAGATCTTACAGCTATTTCGTGTGAAAATCCAGTGGCATTAGAAGAATCCCAGTATTTGTTCAAAAAGACACAAGAGACATTTTTTTTTCTTTAATCCAACTGACAGCTGTGCCTGTGAGGTACTTGATACCATTAATTCGTTAAATAATTCATTACCATGCTGATATAATAAAATAAGTAACTCTCTGATCATTAATGTTGGACCGCTTATTTCGTTAACCAGTGTTTTTCCTGGTGTTTCAATGAAAACTGTGGGCATACCACTACATAAAAAGGGAGAAACACCTAGTTGGGTAACTATCGACCAATTTCTCTGCTTTCCGTTTTCTCTTAACTATTTAAGAAAAGATTACTTTCCTTTTTGGCAAAATTCATTTTTTTTTCAAATAGCCAATTTAGTTTCAGAGTTGGTAAAAGTACTGAAGATACTTTGTTACAGCTCACAAACCAAATTATATTTTCTTTAAGTAACGATGAATCTGCTGCAGTAAATTTTATAGATGTTACAAAAGCGTTCGACACTGTTGATCATAATTTATTATTATTGAAGCTAGATAAAGCAGAGAAACGCGGTGGAAACGAATGGTTTCTGTCTTACCTTTTTGATAGACGGAAGGCGGTAAAAATTGGGAATTGTATAGGTGAATTTAGAAAAATGAAGTGTGGGGTGCCACATGGATCAGTGTAAGAAGCTATCTTATTCTTGATCTATATTAATTCTTTTTTCGAACTATAGTTAGATGGGCATGCAGTTGGCTTTGCTGATGATATAGGGATGGTATATACCTCCAGGGATAGTCATACTAATGTCCAAGAGATTCTGAGACGCTGGTTTGATCTACACTACATGGTCCTCAGTTCTAAAACGAATATTCTATATATTAATTTAACTGGGGTCTTGTCTAATCCAACTGATGTTGTATATCATTCCTCAGACTGTTTAAATAATAGTATTACTTGTTCAGACTATTGTAACATTTTAGAAGTAGTTGAGTCGTTTAAATACTGAGGAGTCACGATCGATAAGCGTTTTAGTTGTAAGAGTCATGTGAAGTCGTTACAAAATTCTGTGGCACCTAAAATTTATAATCAGCTATCAGATAGTTTAAAACAAATTTCTGATTGTTTCACCTTTTTGAAGGGTGTTAAATCTTGGCTAATGGAAGTACATAAATTGTATTGAAACTCTCATTAACACATTGAAATGAAACCACATCGTTTTACGTTTTTAGTTATAATTGAACCTAAATTTTATTGAATGAAAACTCAAAACTGAATTATTTTAAATTCTGTCGATTTTAGAATTGCATTTTTAAATTGTTTTTTTTATAGAAGCTTCCCCACTGCTTCTTTAATTTTAGTATATTACTCTCGATGGTAATATTGATTCTGATCCTTTGTGATCACAGATATTTCCTAATTCTCTTTAATTTTTTAAGCATATAGAAACAAAAGTTTAACCGGATTCGTTTTTTATAAGATGATTTCACCACAGCATGTCATAATATTTGTATTTAAATCATAAACTTGTTTGTTTTATTGTTTATAAATCAAAAAAGAGAATATAAAATAAATAAATAAATTTACGAGCATTGGATGGAGCTCCAAGTGATGCAACGTCTGACTCCTGAGCACCAACCGGAAGGTTTCGACCGATCCAGGAACGACTAAAAAAATTAAGGAAGGTATTTTTTGATGAATCAGGAAAGAAAGGCAACAAGGCATGAGATGCTAGACTTTTTTGATAGACTATGCAACAGACATTCTATCGTCTACCTTTGATGTGTACACATTTTGCTGTGGACTGTTAAAAAAAAAAAATATATATATATATATATATATATAAAATATAAAACTAATAAAAGGGCCACAGTAAAGCTAAACTTTGAGCTCAATACCGTGTTTTTTTTTTTTAATCTATAAGTGAGTTAAATGAATACATAATTTGTTCGAGTTGTATATGTATGTAACATGTCGCAAACTGAAATAAAATCAAACATGGACATTGGCCAATCATAATCCAGTTCACGTTTGTTTATGTATTAAATCTAGAAATAAAACAAAATTCACATGTTAGGTTAAGTTCATACTGGTAGAATACAATATATACTTAGCTTTTCACTTTAAATAATATTTCTTAATACATTGTTACATTATATTCAGTTAAATGTCTGAAAATTAAACAGATAATTATTTAATTTATTGTTAAAATATTAATTCCTAATTCTTTATACTTATCTTTTACCTTCGTTTGACGTTTAGTAACTTGTATAAATATCAAGAGGAAGATTCTCGCTATAAAAATTAACGTCGTCAATACGATCAACCATCAAATACTTTTCAAATTTATAATTTTATTGTTTTAAAGTAATAAATATTTTTGTCAGTCTGTTTGTGCTCGCACGTCGCAAGGACGTCTGGAAGAGTTGCCAACTTTCTCTACTGATTGGTTGTGATGCTAACGCTCAACATACCATTTGGGGCTGTTCTAATACTAATAAAAGAGGATCCTCACTGTTTACAATTACATTTACTCTTCTCAGTTATAGGTCCTCAATGTTGGTTGTGAGTCAATGTTTGTCAACTCGGTTGGTAAAGAAGTGATTGATATTAGTTTGTGCTCTATGTCCATCGTTGACCTGATTCTAAATTGGAGAGTGACGGACGATATTCTCACCTCTGATTATAGGTGCATCTCTTTTAATGTTAACTTTAAAAGACCACCGGTTATCGCAATAGGAAACTGACGAATTGGGTTACTTTATCCTCTGAGCTCGTTTCTCTACTAGATTTGCCTAATCAGATTAGGTAGGCAACTATACTAACGAAAGCGATCTCGACTGCTTTTGAAAAGCCATGCCCTTTTTTAGCAACCAGAAAAAGCATAACAAACCCTTCTGGTGTTCTGAACTTAAACAGTTAAGGAAGAATGTGCGTAAAATTAACAATAAAGCCAAAAAAACGAATCTCATTTCGGATTGAAATCTATTTTTATTAGCTCAAAGGGCATATAAAAAAAGCTTAAGATCCGCGAACACGAATGCGTGGAAAAAGTTCTGTAAAGAAATTGACAGCTTATCTGTTGTCGGCAGACTTAATAAAACCCAGGCTAATAATGATACGTGTAGACTCAATAGTCTTCGTCTACCTTCCGGCAAACTAACCTCGTGCAGGCGAGAGGTCGGTGAGCTACTATTGATTGTCCACTTTCCTGGGTGTGACATTGTTCATTCGGAGGTGGTTGCCTCCGAGCCACCTGACAGTTTTGTCGGTACTCCTGATTGGAACTTAGCCCGATCACGCTGATCACTGCTGATATTTTAAACTGGAGTGTTTTCTCGTTTGCACCTTTCAAATCGAGTGGTCCGGACAGCGTTTTCCCTGCTGAATTACAGCATGGTTTTCTACACATCAGCACTTACCTGCTCAATCTATTTCAGGCCTGCGTTACTATTAGAACTGTACCGCGCACCTGGAGTACAGTAGTATTCATACCCAAACCTGGCAAGTCGGATTATACTGACCCAAACGCTTTTAGGCCCATTAGACTTACCTATACTTTTCTCAAAGCTTTAAAGAGGATCATCGACCTTTTTATTAGAGATAATTATTTAATTATCTTCCCTCTTAGTAACATGCAACATGCTTACAGAGCTGGCAAATCCTGCGAAACTGGTCTTCTCGTAACTAGAATCGAAAGATCACTTAACTACAAAGAGTTTCTAGTAAACAGCTTTTGATAGCACTTCGTTTTCCACGATCACAAGTGCGTGTATCAATTTTAATATTGATCAAACAATTTTTAAAGTCATCGATTCCATGCTTAAGACTTGGATAATTCAGACTGAGGTAAATGGCTCATCATTGTCCGGCAAAGAAGCCAAGGGCTGCCCGCATGTAGAGGTTCTGTCAACGTTGCTGTGGCTCATGGTTAACGATGAACTACTTGATAAATTGCAGCTTTCTGGTTTTATCGTGCGAAGCTACGCGGATTTTCTTGTTTTTACAGGTTCTGATAAATTCCTAAACGTCTTATCTGATCTTACACAGAACGCCCTTAATATGGTAGAAGTTCGGTGTCTTGAAAAGGGGTTGTACGTCAATCCCTCAAAGACTGATCTAGTTGTATTTACGAGACGTAGAGACAGTGCTTATCTGTCTGTTCCCACTCTCTTTGGTAGAGCGATCACAAGCACAGAGCACGTTAAGCACCAAGGTGTCATTCTAGATGGTAAACTCTCCTGGAGGTGGTCTGGTGTGAAGCTGTCTTGGGGGAATCAAGTTGGTACTTGTTGCCAGCTCCGTATCTTGCCGTTGCCAGCTTCCACAAGTGTGTGTGTTACCTCCCCGTGGTGACCACCGAGCAACTAATACACCATGTTTTTATGTGGTGTACTAGGCGAAAACACGGCGCTAAACAAATGGGCCGGGTGAAGGTGTCAACCGTACCGTGCTGATAACCGGCCAGGCTGGGGCCCAGTCTAAAAACTAGGCCAGCTTCTAACGGTGTATCCGGATACTTGGCGCCCTCCGGATCATGTAGCCTTACCTGTGTATTGCGGATCTCTGCACAGGTGGACCTCCTTTATCCACTACTCGTAGGACCTATTTTGCAGATCCAAATAACAAACAAAAAGAGACTGGTGCTCTTAAAAACCGGAAACCAGTGCTGTGGAGACATCGGCCTTTAGGCCCGGTCTCCAAAGTGCAAAAAGGGGCATAATACCAAATGAGGCTGGCCCTCGAAACCAAAGGGCAAAGGCACGAATGCTGGCCCTCCGGCGTCAGTGAACTACCAGCGAACCTGGCGCATGATCTCCAAGATCAGCAACATTCCGTTGGAGTAGAGAACGGATAGGGACAGGGATACGCTTGCGTGGGAAAGGCGTATCACTGAGCCAAAGCAGGAGGGTTCCGAGATTTCACAGCCGAAAAGGCAGAGATCTGATGATGAACCGCGGAGGCTAAAAAGAAGCGGGTTGCAGATAATGTTACCAGGCCCTTCAACGAGGTGCTAAAGGAGCACCTGCTCATGGCAGTCGAGGACAGAGCTCAAGAAGACGGGAGCATTACGGGCCTTAACTGGAGGAAGGTGGAGAAGGCCTTAGCCGCCATCTTCCTAAACATTATAAGGAAGATCCCGCCGAGACGGAGGGTGGCACCGGGGTCAAGTCAAACTGACTGCTTGTGTCGATGAAAGGTCGGTGACCCTCTATAAAAAAGAGATCGGCAGCCTGGGCGAAGTCTGGCCGGGGGCCAAATTAGAAGTGGTGACGTGGGAAGAAATTCTCTGCTGGCCAAGGGCGTGAGTCTGGTATCGGCAATCCAGATCTGCCAACTGCCACCTGGAAGATTGCCAAGGTAGAAGATGTAAAGACGGAAGCACATCACAGATCGGCCGTCCTTATCATCGACATGGTATCCGTGGGTGCTTTGGCAAAATCTGAAGGCCTGATCAGCAATGGATTTGGAGCGATTGCGCTCAAAATCTATAAGCGGGATGAGGCTGCCAGAGCTGAGGCACCTGCGTTAGAGGAGGAAACTACTTGTGGTGCCCCGCCTGGTGTTGGTG
Organism: Tipula unca; assembly: GCA_951394425.1. Classification (NCBI taxonomy): domain Eukaryota; kingdom Metazoa; phylum Arthropoda; class Insecta; order Diptera; family Tipulidae; genus Tipula; species Tipula unca. The sequence continues at coordinate 88,392,261 of OX596382.1, forward strand.
ACGCAGAAGTCCGCAGTATCCCGGAGGACGCTCAGGAGACACTATCCCTGGACTCGGAGATTTCGAGATCATTGGGACGAAGCTGTGATACGCTCCTAACGGAGGAATCAACGTTAGAGGAGTCTGATTCAACAGTGCTGGAGGGAAGCAATATCTAATGCTTAAGACCCATCAGATCAACTTCCATCACTGTAAAGCCGCCTCGGCGGCCCTTCTGCTAAAAATGGAATCTGAGTCCATTGATGTGGTTCTGGTCCAGGAACCTTGGGGCAATGGTGACCGGGTGCTGGGCCTCAGAACTCCCAAATATAAAATACTACATGTGAAAAATGAAGGTAAGATACGTTCCTGCATTCTCGCTAGAAATAATTTGAATATTTTCTTACTACTAAATTACAGCAACGCTGATGTAGTGGTGGCTAGCATCGTGATGGGTGGGCAAAATCTCTGGCTAATATCGGCCTACCTACCATACGAGGAGGAAAATATACCATCAGGTAGGTTAAGCAGTGCAAAAATGGAGGCTCTGAAACGAAAAGTAGGAGTCATCATGGTCAGCGATGCTAATGCGCACCACTCAATCTGGGGAAGTACATATATAAACAGGCGAGGTGAGTTACTCCTTGATTTTATTTTAAGTACTAACCTAAATATTTGTAATATCGGGTGTAAGCCAACCTTTATTACTAAAAATAGACAGGAAGTGTTGGACATTACACTTGTTTCGGATTTTATTAAAGAGAGGGTATTGAACTGGGAAGTGTCCGAACACCATTCCTTTTCTGACCAGTGTTATCTCGCGCAGCTTGCATCTTGCACAGCCATTTGGCTCAAATTCATATCTATGTGGACCTGTAACAATGCAGGGCACTCATCTATCCTATGCAACAGGGGTATCCCGGAAGCTTCCGACTACGCTATTCCTGCCATCTGTTGAGATGAAATTCCAAACTGAGTTTCCCACCAGAGAGGAGGGTGAACGAAACGGTAATGGACAATGAGGCAATAAGCTTCTTCACGGATGGGTCAAAAAGTGATAGAGGGGTTGGCTGAGGGGTATTCTGTGAGGCACTAGGGGTTAACCTCTCTTTTCGTCTTCCCGACTTTTGCAGCGTTTTTCAAGTTGAACTGATCGCGATAATGAAAGCTGTGGTGATGAGGAGGAGAAGGAAAATGTGCTCCATCTGCTCTGCACCTGTCCTAGTCTAGCGTACCGCAGAACAAAATTTATGGGAACTACCCCTTTGAACGACGAAGATCGAGATCCGGGACTTTAAACGCTTCTTTGTAAGCTCAGGATGGTTTAGCGAGTGAAGAATAGGAAACTCGAATGTGGTACAGCTATGGACCAATTTTGTGTCTATGCTGGTCCTTTAGGACTGACACCCTTACCTAACCTAACCTAACCTAACCTAACCTAAACTCTCCTGGAAGTTTCACCTTGGTTATAAGCTGCAAAAGGCCAATGCTTTTTTTGGCAATGCAGAAGGGCCTTTGGCAATTCCTGGGGTCTGACCCCCAAAAGGATGTCGTTCATCTATAAATCACTGGTTCTACCGTTAATATCCTATGCTTCCGTTATTTGGTGGCTGGTTGTGCAACAGACGTCTTCGATAGAAAGGTTGGATGGATTGCAAATGACAGCCTGTAGGGCTATAACCGGGGCTATGTCGTCTGCTCCTCTTCTTGCTATGGAGTCTATTCTACAGTTGCCCGAATTGCATGTGGAACGTATTCTGCTGGGTAACGACTAAAGTACATTGGGGCATGGAATGTCTTCTGGACTTGTACAGAGCATAGACAGATCCTTCATAAGTATAAGTCTCATGTTCCGCAGCTGTCTGAGTCGATAGTTTTTTTTTGCGGATGGCTCTCGTTCGGAAGTCAGTGCAGGGCTTGAATTTTACAGTCCTAGGTATGAGCTAAGATTCTCGGGTAGTTTGGGCAAACACTGCACGGTTTTCAAACTGAATTAATTACACTTACTCATACTGCGATTAAGGCGTTTAAGTTTAGCGATACTACTATACTAAGCCGTGCGCGGAGCAGTGCTTAATACCCTCATTTGTCATTTGACTGTGCCCAAACTAGTTAAAGATTACAAGCACTACATTAATCTCCTTTACTCTAATACGACAGTAGGGATCATGTGGGTGCCAGCTCATTGTCGCGTTGAGGGAAATGAGGTTGCTGACATTTTAGAAATAAGCTCGTTCGCGTAGGAAATTTGTTGGCCCCGAACCAGCAATTCATCTATCCTTCAGTGGTGGTAAAGACGCTATTAAAAAGTTCGCTTTACTTAAACTGGGACTGAAGTGGCGTTCTTTTCCGAGCAGTCAAAAGACGAAACATTTCATTATTGAACCCAACCTGAGGTTCACTAAATATGCATGATCCTTAAAAAAGAACCAATTCAGAATTATGGTCGCACTTATCAACGGCCATGGACTTTTCCAGGTTAACCTCCAATGCATGGGACTAGCACAGGATCCACTTTATGACGACTGCCTAGAGGAAGTGGACGACTACTTACCCTGCCTACTTGGAGAATATGCGAGGAGGCTAGGTCTAGATGTAAATGATTTTTGCAGAAGCTGTAAGGACAAGGAGGAGGAAGAGACAGTAGTCCACCTCCTTTGCTCATGTCCGACTTTGGCACACAAAAGACATTAATATATGGGTAGATTCTTAATGGGGTGCCTCTCTGATCCGAAGGCTGTAAGGTGCGAGATTTATCACTCTACATAAGTAGCTCAAACTGGTTCACATAAGGCTAATAGGGTAGTAAGATCCTGTGGTATCACAACGGACCGTCACCAGTCTAAATGTGCCGTAGCAGCTACTCAACATAACCTGTAATAAAGTCATAAATGTGAAATTAATTAATTAATTAAATAGACGAATAAAAATTTATCGTTTTATAAAATAATTTGGATATAAATAAATTATTGTCGCCTAGCTAAATTGGGTATTTTATTCACAAACCAAAGATCGAGCCTTGTTTGACAAGATTATAACGTAACATTATGAATCTTTCTAGTTGTTTAAGCGTCTTGATGGTGCTATACTAGTCTAATAAATTCGTATGTATTTGACAAACAAAATTCGGATGATTGGCAATTACCTTCTCAATCAAAAACCATAACTAGTAGGTTAAACTTATATCCATATCAATCGATTTAGATCTAATATACTTGTAGTATTTGATGTAACCTTTTTATGTCACAGTTAATAATTTAAAAATCAATAAAAAACAATCGTTTATCATGTTTATCACTTTTTCACCACCAGAAAAAAAAAAACCGATTGTAGAAGGTTTCAGTTCTCCTTGTCGTCTCCACACTTTTTATTTTATTTTAGATTTTGTATATATTTTTGTTTATAATTTACATATAAGGATTCATTTTCAAAATTGAATTTTCTTTGTTGTATTCATACGGAATATACAATATACGTACATATAAGTATGTATACATACGAGTATATATGCAACATCAGAACAGAAATAAAATAAAAATCTATTTTGTCATTTATGAACAAATCAAAGGAAAATTTCTATGTTTTCATTTCGGTAATATTATCCTTTTCCTTAGATATACTCATACTAAATATATTATATTGTAATGTGTTCGATTCCTTGTTATAGTTTATTTTTCTTCCTAGAAAATTGAATACTTAAATATAGTAAGTTGTTTTTAACGACAAACAACAGCTAAGAAATAAAAATAATCAAAAGATAATTTGGCTGTTGTTTTGTTAACGGGAGGGGGAGAAAATAAAGGATTCATTAAGGAGTTTGAGGTTTCAGCAATTTTATTTTAGTTTAGTGTACTGAAATGGTTTCGAAAGGGGAATAATATTAAAAACAAAGGCAAAATGTTTTCTGCTGTAAATAAATATTTGATGTAACGTCTATAATTTCATGATTATCATTAACAAAAACCTACTCACCATCACAACATGCGTCCGGACCCTTCCTCAATACGGTATCATACACGAACTAATTTTTTTTATGGTTTGACGTCATTGTCATTATCATAAGTATCCCGGATATGCACTGCTCTGTTTATAACTTGCAAAGTGGCTATTGTCTCCTGTCAACTTTCTCCTCTGTGGTTCGTCTTCTGAAGAGTTTGAGGGAAATAACTTACGGTTTATAGGTGGAGTTTAGCTTAGACACAAACCTCATAATATATTGTGTCATAATAAAGAAGTCGTTAGAATGGAATCAGCTTCTTGTACAAGATTACAAAAAAATCGATCAGCATAAAAAAAGTTATCTAACAACGCTTTTTGGGGCCGGGAACACTGATTGTTACATTAAGTTTTAGAGGAACACAAATAAAGTTTTACCAGGTGATGGTCTCAAAGCAGATAATATTTTAATTAATTTAGGCAATATATGTACATGGCCCCCAATTTGTTTTGATCATATTATATTGTTTGATCATATCTGCAGTTCCCCATTACAGATACCCAGACTATCTGAATGTAGCAATGTTCACTCATTTCATTCAGAGGTATGTGGCAAACCAACGCCATTCTAGATGTCAAAGGAACTGAATGCAGCGACTTGATTGCTGCCTGACTGTCCACATAAATTGCGATATTAATCGAGGATACATAATACATTATGTCTCAACCAATTCCAGATCTCCTCAATGGCTCTGCTTGGTACACGCTGCAGTGATCAGGGAGACGAACTGATATATCTACTTCCATTTGATCACAAAAAATCTAGCTCCTACTTTACCGTGTAGCTTGGAGCCATCCGTAAAGAACTGCAATGCTTCTGTTACCGAACAAATTCTCTTGAGGAGCAGGTAGTTCGGAACCGTTTCTCGAAGCATAATGTTGGTGTAACGTGGTCTAAATTTGCCAGTTCCTTCCTTAGCGATCTAATTATCATCAAGTGTCCTGTCTGAAGACATTTCCACTGAGATATGGCTGATAGTCGGCTGGCCGTGATCGCCGCCATCTGCTTATCATAAATATCGACGGGGAGAAATTGAAACATAACCTCTAAGGCGCGTGTTTGTGTTGTCCTTTGCACCTTCTCAATTCCCTTCTTGTAGGTTATTTTATCAAGAGCTTGCCACTAAAACGTCACCCCATACATAAGTACAGGTCTTACTACGGCAGTGAATAGCGTTCCTGCACCAGTACATGGCTATGTTCCCCTTGTTTACTCTTTCCAAAATGTTGGGCTTCCAACTAAGCGTACTGTTCAAGATTACGCCCAGAAATCTTGCCCTATCAGTAAAAGCTAGTCTCGTGCCATTTAAAATAGGTGGATCTACTACCGGGATTTTATGTTTCATAGTAAAGAGTACCAGTTCAGTTTTGGACGAGCTGATTGCCAGTCCACATCTGATGGCCCACCTTGTAATGATTAGGAGGGCATTTTGGATTACCTCCTTCACCGTGTTTATATATTTACCAGACCAAGCTACCGCTACATCATATACATAAGCACACACCGATCTCTTCTCTCTCTAGCTCTAACAGCAACCCTTTGATTGCTATGTTCCAGAAAAGAGGAGACAGCACACCTCCCTGCAGGGTTCCCTTAACCACCCGCCTCCTAATGGTGGATTCCCCCAGCTCCGAGTGAACCATCCTGCTCCCCAGCATATGATTGATCAACCCACCCCAAGGAACGACAATCCCTCTAGAATTGCCTCCGTCGTTACATTGTTAAAGTCGCTTTCAATATCAAGGAACGCCACCATACAAAACTCTTGCGAGAATATTGATTTCTCAACTATACTTACCAGAGCGTACAGAGCTGTGTCCACAGATTTCCCTTTACAGTAAGCATGCTGGGACTGGGCCCAGTAACTAGGCTGTATTTTTGATCGTATATAGACATCTATCAGCCTTTCCGAGGCTTTCAATAGAATGGATTCTATAGAGTTATGGATCTTAAGTCCTTTGGATAGCCATGTGAGCATTTACCCACTTTCGGAATAAAGATCACTCTGACATCTGCCCAGCTCCGCAGAATACAGACCAGTTTTAAACACCCTTTGAAAATTACTTCCAGCCAGGGGAGAATAATCTACAAGTTTGAATCTCCGCCGGTATAATTAGGTCAGGACCAGCCGATTTATAAGGTTTGAAACCTTCAAGTGCCCATAGGATCCGTGTTTTAGTTACGATATCTTCTATGCGCAGTGAATGTGTTTCTCGATGAGTACTAGCCTCTGCCGCATCGTCGAAGTCTCCTGGAAAGTGGGTTTCGATGAGAAGTTTCACAGATTACTCACTAGAAGCCAGGGACTGCTTCTAGTGAGTAATCTTTGAAACTTAATCCATCCGGTTTAATTAAATAACTGGGACTGGTTGCATTAGTTGACAGTATCTTCCTAAGACGAGAGGTCTCGGAGGCTTCTTCCATTTTATCACAGAAGAGTCTCCATGATCTCCTTCGTACTTTTGGCTCTATTAAAGGCTTTCTTACATGCCTTTCGGTAGGTCCCCAGTTCCTTGAACCACCATGCTGGTTTTTGCTAGCCCCTGGGCGTGACTATTGGGTACGTAGCATTGAAGGACCGATTGCAGGCACTAGTTATTGTGTCCATTATGCAATTTAGTTCCTCCACTGTCGCTGGCGGCTCAGTGGCCCCCGGCGTTATTAGTTCTTTAAGCGTTTCCCTATGCTTGCTCCAGTTTATCCTTCTAGGATTCCTAAAAGCTTTCCGGGCAGCAGGGGAAATGTTAAGGCTGAATGTTTCAAATCGATGGTCAGAAAGGGAGTTCTCCCTCGCCACTCTCCATTCCTTGACCATAGAATAAATATAATCTGAGGCGAAGGTTCCGTCTAGCACCTAATGCCGGTTTTTAGTAATGCCGATTAGTTTCGTAATCAAAAAATAACTCACCTCTTTTGTTGATGTCAGTGCCGCGCCAAATTGTGTGATGCGCATTACTCTCATATCAAAGGATCACCACAACCTGACAGCAGTTATGTCACCATCGCTGAATTGTGAAAGTAGAAACATGTTTAAATTATTTTTTCCAAGAATGCAGTGTCTTATTTTCCCAGAATTTCTTCAGAATATTAGGTTATACCCCTTCATTCTAAGGCCACAGATCCGTCTGTCGGTTTCAGTGGAATCGCCAGTGTCGCCCGTATATCGTCCCCTGGAACTTGGTTCCCCGATGTCGGAGACAGCCCCCTTGTCCCGCGAGTGCGACAGGCAATCCTTCTCTGATTCTAGGGACAGCCTGACCATCTCCTCCCCAGGTAGAGCCACCTCGGAGAGCTCCATTGGTTGGATTGTCTCCCCTCCTGGTGCCTCTGCCTCTTGTGTTTACGGGCTGCCGTCACTACTTACAACTGGAGGTCGCCAGGTATCCAGAGGGCTGTTTGCGGCTGGGCTATGTCAAATGGGCCCCCAGCCTGGTAGTTTCTTGGCACGGGTCGCGTAACACCTTAAACCGGCCCATCTGACGTCATTAAGCGTAACCCGCCCCACACCTAGGTCACTTTTGCCCACCTGTTCATAACGAACGAGAACCTGGAGGCGACGACATTATGAGGCTTCACTTTATTACACTTTACATTTTATTACACTTTGATAAATCTTAACCTTTCCTGTTTCCTATTACTAGCTATATAACGGCTAAAACACTACTAACTAACTCCTAACATTCATATTAAATATTTATCCTACTAGAGTATTCCATAACATTCGGGAAGTGTCTATTATTACTAATCCTGAATAGTCTAGCCACATCTACTAGCATTTACAGTTACGGAAGTTTCTCTACTCATATAGAGATGTTACCACAATCGTAACAATATTGTTACTTTTAGCCTTGGACAACAAGTTTCGATCATTGGTTTGTGAATAAAACAAATGATGCAAAGTCTAGATAACACTAAATTTATTTAATTATTTAATTTCACAATAATTAATTTATAACACTTTAATAACACTGTATTTTACTTTATAAACACTTCACTATCACTTGTTCCTTTTTATTACTCCTAGCACTATCACGGTTGAAACACAACTAATTATCACCGAAAATTTTATCGCGTATATATACTAAATAATCCAACCTTCTAGAAAATTCCACAATATTCGAGAGTATCTAGACTATTCTTGAATAGTCTAGACACATCCACTTTATAACAGTTTTACATTGACGATAGTGTCTCTGCTAAAATAGAGATGTCGCCACGTTCGTAACAATATATAGGATAAACCTAAATTTATTAATTTATTCTCGTAAAAATATAATTTATGGAGAATTTTAGCAAATACGTGTAGGATATGGTAAACAAAACCATAATTTGACACTGCCAAAAAATTATAGCACCACGCCATTTTTGTATTATGCGTTATCTCTTTTTATCGCATATAAATTTTTTCTATTGTGTGTAGCTATGAATGTCTACAAAAAATGTTGGAAAAAATTTGTGTAGATCACGCATTAGCATACAAAAAAAATTTGAAACAAAAAATTTGTGGAGTTTTGTAGAAATAGATTGGAAGAAAGAAAGTTCTGGATAAAATCGTTGGGACCATAGATGGGTCAACATTTTGATTACGTCATATGATATATCAAATGAAACGTATTTTCATAAGCAACATAGTGGTGCAAATTTTTTGAACAATATTTGTATAAAAATTATTAATTAAATATTTATTTGAATAGCGTTTTTATATTTAAAACTTAAATAACAATAAGATTAAGATTTGAACGAGATCATATAAATTGATTTTGATCTAAGTAAATTATATACTCAGATGATTAACTGCTAATTCGAGAGTAATTATCTCTTGAAAACTCTAAAATATTTTGTGAGCAACGAAAAATTATAACCTCCGTCTAGACAAGTTAGTGTGATATCTTCGTATTTTTGGAGTGGTCGGGCATACTTATCGAAAACCGCAAATCAGCTGCGTCTGGAATAAACGCATTGATGATTTATTGAAATATTTGGCTAAACCATTTTGAGTTTTAATTTATATATTTTTCGTCAAAAATCTATACTCGGCTTAACTGTTTTGAATGAATTATTGGAATCCACATATGTTTGTTGGTCATACATAGATTGAAGCCAATAAATTCACAAATGCATCACAATAGATCTCCATCGAGTTTCACAAGCTGAATAAATTGGATTTGGTTACCTCCTTTTTAAATAATGGCATTTTAAAAACCACCATACTTGATTATTTTAAAAAATTGTTGGTGTTGTCAATCAAATTCTAATCCGTTAAATTTTTTCCATTATCAAGAACGCAAGTTGTGTGTGAAGAAATCGCACTGAAGTTAGTAATATAAACTCATTTGAAACTAAAACCAATAGAGAAATCGGTGTATATTTTAGCAAATCCAAAAATTCGCTGTAATCAATCTGATAAGGAACTAACGAACAGAAAACAAACTAACTTTTATTTGTTGTAAATATATTTATCGCCACTGAAAATACCTGTTCGTTGACTGTTGATGTAGGATTTTTTATAAGGAACACTTCTAAATTGTCCAAAATTTTATTTCATGCGTATAACCATGATTTTGTTTTGATACATTTAAATGCTCTCTCAACATTTAAATTATCTAGTCGAAGTTCGAATGATGGTTAATTCAAACACAACATCAGAAATTTTTTTGTTGTCCATGGACATTCTCTTATTATTTTGACTCGGATATAAACGTATTAAAAGCTTTTCAGACAGACCTTTCGTGGTAAATTTGTATGAATAATTTAAAAACATGTTTTGGAATTACCCGGGTATTCGAGTATTCGCACATTAGGTGCGTATTGACGGGTATCGCGTCAATACGCACCTAATGTGCGATTTTGATCATAAGTTGGTATTTCCAGATATAGCACTCTTAAAGTTTTAGATTTGTACAATTTATCAGCAAAGTCTATTGATTTATATATTGTTATATAAAATATCAAACAGCTTATCGATATTTTCAGTTTTTAGATATGTGTTAATCAGAAATCCGAAATATTTATGAAAGTTTTCTATTTATATTACCTATTTTTGTACGAGAATTTTCCCTGTCAAGTATCAAATTCACACTACAAAAATTGGATCACAGTATAGTTTTGAACTGGTAGACGTTGTCTACATTGTCGACGTAGAAATTAATATATGACGCGTTAATGCCCACCCTTGCCGACAACCTTTAAAACTCAAATAAATAAAAAATAAAACAAGGCACACCTGGTGTTAGGTATCATAAATAAAAATCGGGATAGAATTTCGCTGGCAAACCATTCAGTGAAAACCCACTCCAAACGGAATAAAATTAAATAAATCTCAACAAAATACGGCTATAGTTGCTATTTGGTTGCATACAATTGTTTGCTATCATAATTAATACAGTAAAAAAAATGATCACAGAAATCTGACACGGCCTAAATAAATCGAGAATAAAACCGCGCCTTTTGAACAGAAAAGCAGAACTTACAATGCCTACTATTGTTATTTTATTACATCCGCACTTCGAGGTAGGTCTCTTGAACTATTTTACGCGAACGTTGTATGGGTTTAGCTGCTGGTCAACCAACTTATATAGTTAATTATATCTGTGACGTAAATCCAATAGCAGCGCTGCATGTTACGCAACAATTTTAACTATCACAAAACGATCGACGACAGTGATAATGAATTAATGAAAGGAATTAAAAATTACAGTTCGATACACGCAAATATCATAATGATCTGTATGTGATAATTATTGAGTATGGCGTGAATTAAATTACGGTTCATTTTTATATTATAATTATCAGATTAATTAATTATCTCATGCACGCAAATGCATGATACTGTCATTTATATTGTTACTTGTGACAAGGCTATATAATACCTGTGCAAGGTTTTAACAGTAGTGTTAAGTTGTTAGAAATGATCGTTAAGGTAATAATACGTTTTAAATCTTAATGTGCTTTAAATTATCACATTTATAACTTTGTAGAATTTCACAACATATTTAATGGCAATATCTAACAGGTATTCGAAAAAGTCGAGCGACGAACCTTGGTTGTAAAAAATACTTGGTTGTTAAATAAATTTATATCAAATTGAAATGAAGAAGAAAAATTACATAAACACAGTATTATCAATACCGACTACATATCAACATCACGGGCATCGGCCTAAACTAATGAAAGATCTCAACATCAAATCAAAAACTTGCAAAAACTATTCGAAATACACCGAACGTAATGTAATTGTAAATATTTCGATAGTCTTTCTGGTTAGTATAATGCACCTTCATCTATTCATAATCACGAATTGTAGGTACAAAAGAATTTGGGGATAAATGGATACCTCAAAATGTAAAGATACAATTTTATGTCATGTTGTAAAAATACAGAAAAATTAAAAATGTTCATCAGGCAATAGTATTCTCATCCCATCCAAGGATTTTGAAAATCATCCCAAAATTTGATGTAATCATTTTAAAAATTTGTAAACAACGTGTTAGCATAAATATTCTTGTCGTTCGAAGTAATTGGCACAATAGGCTCAGAAAGTCATATGAATATGGTGCCATACATAAAATTAGGAGTTTAATTAATGGTTCTTGAGAACCATGACTGCCGGAAATGGTTTCTCATATTTTTGATTTGGCATGGTGCCTACTTGCATTGAACACTAGCTGTATATTTTAGTTGGCGCAAATTACGTCGTACGACAAGAATATATAAGCTAACACGTTATCTACAATTTTTAAAAATGTTTGTATCAAATTTTGGGATGCCTTTCAAAATCCTGGGATAGTATTGTCCGATGAGTTTTCTTGAATGGAATCCTCGGATACCTTCACACACTTGTGGCTAATGGGTAGTGGGAGTGGTGTATGCATCACAACTACTTTCGGTTATGGGTGTGAAATACTTCTCAGCATCATCATGGATTATGTGAATTTTCAACATTTATTTGGTACCTGGATTAAAATTTATCTTGCATATCCTAGAATCTAGCCCTAAAGCGAAAATATTTCCTAAACAACAATAAAAATTTCGTTCATTCAATAAACCAAGCTCTGGCAAAACAACTTTAATATCCCAAAACTATAAATCCCATTTATCTCATCAGTTCACTGGTGTACATATCAGTAATTATTTTTAGATTTCGAAGTGTTTTGATTATTTTGTAAAATTTATTAATAATGGCATCCATGAAAAGTCGTGCTACAACAAAATGATATGTATTTGATACAACAATAGATGGGGCACACACTAAACTTCCAACGTATATTTTTGATATATTTGCAGACACGCAAATGTCATTTTTAAATAAGCAATGGAAAATAAATATTTTAGATACTTTTCGTGGACAATTCTAAATGATTGATTTAAACAAACTTAAAAGTTCATGGGAGTGATGGTGCAAATTTAACCACAGGGTTCTTAGAAAGGGGCGTGATACGTGTCATATAAACTCAGACTAATGAAATTGGCTGCTTGCAATGGTTAGAGACTACGGAATTCATTACACTAAGAAACTGGATATTCCACGAATTGCCGATGCTAGGAGGAAAAAACCAGATGGGAAAAACAATTAACGGAAATTGAAAAGTAACGATTGGGAGGATACTGCGAAAAAATATTTAATTTATAATTACTTCCGAACCGAATAAATAAAATAAAATAAAATGTCTTCATTGTTCCAATGAAAACCATGTGCTGGATTTTGCATACTAAATTAATAGTTTTCAGCACAATCACATGAAACCACTACTTTCGTATCCTTCAATTCAAATTTCTTGTGTTTGATTGTGCTGGATTGTTGAAATGAAACAACGTATTGGGGTAATAGGTGTTTCAACATAATTTCGAAATAATTCAGAACTTCATCTAGCGTGGTTGTTGTGAGTAATTTTTGAAGGTGCAACTATCGGTCGCATTCTCGTAGTCATTTTTAAGATATAGGATTTATTCAAATAATCTCGAAATCAAACCAATTGTAGGCAATTGTCACATTCTAGAAGATAGCAGGTTTTATGTTGGATTTGTACTATACATTTTTTAAGCAATAATTTTTCCTAGACATTATCCGAGTGTGTCAAGTTAAAGATTATCCAATCTTGTTTTTACTGGGGCTTAGTGGCTAATGGTTTTAGTGAGGATACAAGTGGTGCACGGAAGAAATTATAACATTGCTGAAAGAACAAGTCACGTCATACTTTAAATAAATGATTTGTACCAGTAATCATTTTTGCTAGTGTTTATTGTACATTAAAAAATAATCTGAATTGCATTTTTTTTGTCATTTTATTTTATTTATCAGATCGGGTTTCAAATTCTAGGATTTAAATTATTTATTTACGTTTTCCGGCTATAGGTTCTGCAAGATTCAGTGTACAAACCTCAATTTTATGAGTTTTTGCTGATCATATGTTGTTAGCATTGAACACGTTTTGAATTTGTTGTATTGATAGTGATTTCCAATGAGAGCATCTTGAGCTAGTCTTATGCGTTGGAGATGAACATTGAAACGACCATGGCCAGTAATAAGTGCGACCAGAATTCTGAGTTGGTTCTTTTTTAAGGATCACGCATATTTAATTAACCTCCAGTTGGGTTTAATACTCAACCGTTCCGCCTTTCGATAGCTAGGAGTAGACCGCCTTTTCAGTCCCAGTTCAAGAATAGCAAGCTTCTTAATAGCGCGCTTACCAACATTGAAGGGCAGATGAATTGCTAGTTCGGCAGCAACAAACTTACTACGCAATACAGCTTTCACTAAAAATCAGTAATCTCATTTCCTAATGAGCAGGCACCCACATGATCCTTTCTCTAGTATTGCAATCTTTGACTTGGTACTACGCACATCTTTACTATCCGTTACAGAGAATTCCGTATCCTGGTTTCAATCGATCAATTGAAATGTTGTGGTTCTTGCCTTTAATCGAGATGATAAAGTGTTTGCGAAGGCGTCTTAAAACAAAATCACAGTTGTCCAACGAATAGGTGCTACGATATCTAAATGGATATGCTCAAATCGACCAGGTGGAATATCGAATAGCCCATGTGGTGATTTTGTATATCTCTGTACTTTACAATTTTGCCAAGATAAACAAGATTTTGCCCACAGGGTTACGTCTTGGTTTATCTTAGGCCAAAAGTATCGAGATGTTATCAATTTACGAGTGGCATGGACACTTGGGTGCGAAATATTATGCAGAGTATCGAAGATGGTTCTACGTAATGGCTCTGCAATGTAAAGGCGATTGTTCCCTGTTGATGTTCCGCAGTAGATTTCTAATCCAGGTATCTTAAAAAGCTCTAGTTTCATTGTTGAACTAGTGTAACATACTGAACCAGAAAGTAAATTCTGAAGTTCAGGGTCTGCCTTCTGCGACTTAATCATTGTATTGTAGTCGAAGTGAGTTTCGACTGAGGCAGTTTCGTAGTCTGATGTGCGAGATAATGTATCTGGAACCACATTGTTTTTGCCTTGAATGTGCAAAATATCCGTGGTAAATTGAGATATGAAATCCAGATGACGTGCTTGTCGTGGATTTCGTTCCGTTTTCGACTTGCTTTTGTTAGAGGTTTATGGTCGGTATAAATGATGAAGTCCCGACCCTCGACAAAATATCTAAAGTGTTTCACTGCAAGATATATTGCAAGTAATTCGCTGTCGAACGCAGAGTATTTCAGGCCTTGTTTGATGCATCAGCTGCAATACTGAATTTTGTGTCATTCAGCGGATGTGCTAGGAGCGGGATATTTTCCAATTCAGTTTTGAGTTGTAAAAATGCATTCCACGAAAAGTTCTTGGCTCTTTTGGGCATCTTGAGTAATGCGGTCAAGTGTTCATGAATTGAGGCGAGTGTTTCAGCAAGTTTTGGTATGAATCGGTGGTAGTAGTTTGATTGAATCCGGTTCTGGAATTCTCTAATTGAAGAAAACTTTGCAAGTTTTGTATGTGAGGTATCGGGTAACGATCTGGTATTATTACCGCGTTTAACCTGCGATAGTGCCCACTTGGTCTCCAATCGAAATCTTTTTTTCTCACCATGTATAATGGAAATGACACTGAGGATGCCGAAGGTTGGCAAATTCCTAATTCCACCATATGTTGAAACTCTGTCAACGCAGCTTTGTGAAGCACAGAATCAAGTCTGCATGGTTTTGACACTGGCAAATGACCCGTAGTAACAATGTGATATACTACGTTGTGTCGAACCGGCAATATGTAATTCGGCTCTGCTGTTAAGGATGGATATCTCTTAAGCAGAGTGCCGTAGCCGTTGTCGATTGTAAAATGCATTGGAGTTGGTGTGTTAACTCGAATGGTTGAAGCATTGATCGATAGCTGAGTTGCTGGACCAATCAACTTTTTATTTTTTAGATCGAAAGTAAACCAAAGTTTGTAAGAAAGTCAGTACCAATAATCGGACGATTCACTGATGCAAAAATTAATGCATGAGGGAAATTTCGCTTGAGTTCGATATTTACCTGGAGCAGTTTACTTCCGTAGGTATTTATGGTTGTGACATTGGCGGCTGACAATACTAGTCCTGTATTTTTTATTTATAATCTATAAAATTGTGGAAAGGGATTACAGATAGTTCCGCGCCAGTATCAAATAGAAATGTGATTTTATTTGTTGGGTCCTGAATGAATAAGCGTCTGTTTAACGCTTGTATCTTATGGTGTGCCGCCGTAACCGTAAGATTTATAGGTTTGGGTTTTGATCGTCGCTGACTACTACCGATTTATTCGACCCAAAATTGCAAGGTTTTGCACACTTTTGAGCCTGAATGCTAAATTTACGGTGGTACCAACATACGTCTTGTTTGTCTTGGCGGTTTTTAGAAATAGATCAGTTTCGCGATGGAAAACGTCAGCCACGAGAACGGCTTCGATTTGAAATTGTTAGTTTTGTTAGCATCACCTCCATTCGCTTCATGCTAAGACTACTAAATGGTGACTGATCATTACCCATGGTTGAGCGATTGAATTGTTGTCTGGTTGCTGCTCGTGATTGATGATGGATGGAACTTAATGCCTCATTCAGCTTGTCGGTCGTTTTGACTACCTTCTCAGCGATCTTGTCATCCACTTGTGGAATCAATGTTTCCGCATCCATAACGATTTTATCATTTTTGAATTGAAATTTGGCCCTGCCAATGTCTTTATTTGGCATAGAACTTCGGAAGGCCGCCTGTCTCCAGTATCTGATTTTTTAAGCAGAGCCTCTAGCTTCCTCCCCTCTGAGAGCGAGTTACGCTCAATCAGAGCTGTTTTTAGTATTTCGTACTTGTTAGTTGGTAGTGGATTTCCTAACAAATCTAGTACCGTTCCACACTGGTTTTGCGACAATACCAAGATAAGTTGAGTATATTTCATATCATCTTTTGTAATTTTGTGGACGGCGAACTCAGTGGTGATGAACCAAACTCTTGTTTATCGATGGAGTTACTCGTTGTAGGATGGCGCCGCAGATTCTTAATGGTATAAATTGGTGTTGATCTGTGATGTACATAGTTGATCAACCCAAGCGGCGCGGCTTAGTCTATTGGAGTGTAGAGAATGTTATAGTTTAACATTCGAGTCGCTACAACATCTATAATGTTGCCACAAAAATTAAAATGGCGAATTTATAATGAAGTATAAGTGCAATATATTACATCTTGGTGTGAAATTTTCATTTTATGCAACAAATAATCTTTTCTTTCATTTCTTTCAGTGGGAACAAATAAGTTTACAAGAATAATAAATTCCTACAACAATTTTTTGGCACTAACCACATTTATTACTGGTTACTGGCTAACGTTTAAAAACTTACTATAAAAAAACGAGAGTAGTAAAAATGCTAAGACAATCCCGGGTTTACTGTTTATATACGTATCGTTTCGAAGGATAAAAACCGTAAAGCTAATAAATAATAAAGCTCCGTCTGTCTTACAAGATAACAGCGAGGGAACAAGAAACAAAATCAATTTTATTAACTTAATACAACTACAATATTGTATTCGATTTATTCTTATGCTGTTCGAGTTGCACAAGAGACAAACAAAAAAAAAAGTACGAAATGCTTAAAGGATTTACATAATTTTTGCATATTTAAACATTTCACCAAACATCAGACTTGTTAGATTTTGTATGTATAATGTAATACATGCATACACGAGAAAAATTCAACAGTTTAAAGAAATGAAAATAAAAGTTTGTTTTATGCTTATTATTATGATTTTTCTCTACATAGATTCACCCATTTCTTTGCATCGCATATGTATGTACATCCATACATAATGTACTGTGTATCGTTCGAGGAAAAGAGCTTTTTCCGTTATTTTCTTCTTTTTTTTTTTGTTATTATATTTTTATTTTTTTCAATTCACACTACAAATATTTAATCGTCTTATGACAACAACACCAAACATCGGAAGAAGAACGTCATGATGTAACAACATTTTCTATATCGCACAAGGAAACAAGAAAAAAAAATTGGAAAAACTTTTGGGATATGATTCAATAAAATAACGATTGTTATATTTTAGAGAGATGTGAAAAAGTAAAGTGGCGGGGAACTGGATGAAGAAGACGAAGACGACAAGAAAAAGAAAATCTCGTTTTTTTTTTTCTATTTTTGGTTGTTTGAATAATAAATGTCAAATACAGAAGCTTAGTATGTATATATAGAGCAGAGAGAAGGACCATGAACATAAATTTCTTAGTTAAATCTAAAATAATATTTGTCTGTCTTTGAGTGGTTTGTAAATATTTATAAGATGTTTCAAAACACGACAAAATAATAATAATATATGGGAGCGAGAGTGATCCCTTTGAAAAAGACAAAATAAATTTTTACAAAAAAAGGTTTTTTCTTAACCTTTTCCTCATTAATTCAACGGCAAGGTTTTTTTTTTGTTACATTTTCCTTAAAATATATTGACGATTTACGACGCAGAGCAACAACAAAACGTATATTATTTTAGCAAATTTTCATTTAAAATAATAAAAATGTCAGGTTCTTGTCACTCCATACAAAACAAACCAAAAAAAAAAAATTCAGTTTGGCCATTTTCACACGGTTATTAAAATAATGGAAATTATTTTTTTCGTCGATACAGTGGGAAATTTCATATATTTGCTCAATCCATTTTGTTATGTAAATCTTGATAGTGAGTGACCTTTAATGCTTAAACATTATCATTATCATATTAATGAGTCAATCTGTTATAATCTATAATTATGTATTATGTGTTATTATGTTGAAAGCATGCAATACTGTAATTAATCATACTTAAATGTCGGTGAAGAAATAAAAATAAAATTGGTTTAAAAAAAATGTATTTATGTATAATGTGAAAGTGGTGTTTTATTGGTGAACGAAAACGCGTTTGTTTAATGAATGTATGTACATACACATAATTAAAATGTATGTTAATTACGGAATTTAATCCGATAATTTATGCTTCTATACTAATTTTATGAAGTAGTTTGATAGTTTACGTTCGATGGATAACAAAAAATTTCAACTTCCTTAATTAAAGGAATCTAAATTGACAATTATTGGACAATGTTCGAGGTTGACGTGGTATGTAAATGTGTCAGTCGTTGGTGGTCATTGTAATCCCAATACGTTAACTTTATTTGTATCTTCCAGCATCGGTTTTAGCA